>PISX010024992.1:0-26860 GCA_004024625.1 Mellivora capensis
TTTTTTAATGCAGTATTAGCTGTAAAAAAAATGTTGTAAAATTGTGATGATGATAGTTATATGACTCTGAGAATATACTAAAAACCACTGACCTATATGTTTTAAATGGATGAATTGTATGATAGGAAAATTATATCTCACTAAAGCCAGTGACTGCATACTTTCCCAGTCTGAGGGTACAGCTAGCTCATAACTGGCCTTCATTGTAGATCTACCTATGATCCTGCCTGGAGCCAAAAAGGGCCAGTGGGCACTTTCCACACCTTTTCCCTCTGGCTCACTTTAAAAATAAGACGAAGTCTCTGGCTTCTCCCTGGAAGGAATTTGTCCACAGTTCTAGCATTCCCACCACCTGAGCCATCTGAGCAACTGGCACCTGAAACATCTAGCTCTGGGTGCATCTGTCCCACGGACCATACAAAACAAAGGGACAATTTTATTTGGGTACAAAAATAGTCCCAGCAGTTATACCCTTTGGCTCAGCACAGAGGAAGAATATAAAAATACCAAGTTCTGTATTTATCCCTGATAGGGCTAGACTGTGTATTTAATGTCCTGTCATTTCCAGCTGTTACCTGAAGATTGGGCTTCCAAGTAGCCTGCATTGGGAACCTGAAGGGGCAAGAAATTAGTAATCCTTTAGAAGCCCAAACAGGAGTACATGCTGAAGCAAGGATAAATTTCCCAAATAATGTTTTATGAAAAAATCCTGACATAGAATTTACACTATGTGATTCTATTTATGTGAAATTCAAGAACAGGCAAAACTAATTACCTTAAGATAGAAATTAGAGGAGTCATTGTGTTGTCCATAGGGAATCAGGATTTATAGAAAGAGAGCATAGAGGTGAAATTGATTAGGAGAAATAATTTAGAAGGCATATCATGGTCCCAAGGAGCTAAGATGCCTCATCATATGCATATATGAAATAAGTATTTATTTAAATATTGGTAGGAATAGGGCAACTGCTACTGCTTGAACCAAAATTCTCTCTTTTTAAAAAATTTTTTAAGTAGGCTCCATGCCCAATGTGGGGCTTGAACTCATGACCCTGAGATCAAGAGTTGAATGCTCTACTCACTGAACCAGCCAGGAGCCTCCCCAAATTGTTTTGTTTGTTTGTTTGTTTGTTTGTTTGTTTGTTTTTTGCTTACCTGACACACAGCCTCAATATCTTGTCTTTCACAGTAGTTCTTATTGATTCAACTCAATCCATAAAACATAGTAAAATGGTTCAGAGGAAAAGGAACACTTAGGTCCCTAAAACAGAATAGTTAAATAGCTACTATCCTTTGTTATCCAGCAGAGATCTGCATGGGGAAAGATTTGTTCATGCAGAGAAAGAATAGAAATGGCCACACCATAGGAGTGCCCAAAGTGGGACGCACTAGAGTTGCCAAGATACCATAGAGGAAATGCTACAGTTTCTACAGGTAATAAAGGGACCAATTCCTTAGTTTTTTGTTTGACTGATAACTGCTTTTATTTTTTTATTTAATTAACTAATTAATTTATTTATTCATAAAAGAAATTTGGACTTTGATTTTATTAGCTTGGTGGGTTTTTTTAAATCTAATTTAATTTTTTTTCAGTGTTCCAAATTTTTTGTTTATGCACCACACCCAGTGCTCCATGCGACACGAGCCTCCCAGGCTCACCCAACCCCCCACCCCTTCCAAAACCCTCAGTTTGTTTCTCAGAGTCCACAGTCTCTCATGGTTTGTCTTCCCCTCTGATTTCCCCCAACTCATTTCTCCTCTCCATCTCCCAATGTCCTCTGTGTTATTCCTTATGTTCCACAAGTAAGTGAAACCACATGATGATTGACTCTCTGCTTGACTTATTTCATTCAGCATAATCTCTTCCAGTCCCGTCCATGTTGATGCAAAAGTTGGGTATTCATCCTTTCTGATGGAGGCATAATATTCCATTGTAAATATGGACTATATCTTCTTTATCCATTCATCCTTTGAAGGGCATCTTGGTTCTTTCCACAGTTTGGTGACTGTGGCCATTGCTGCTATAAACATTGGGGTACAGGTGGCCCTTCTTTTCACTACATCTGTATCTTTGGGGTAGATGCCAAGTAGTGCAATTCCAGGGTCATAAGGTAGCTCTATTTTTAACTTCTTAAGGAATCTCCACACTGTTTTCCAAAGTGGCTGCACCAACTTGCATTCTCACCAACAATGTAAGAGGGTTCACCTTTCTCCACATCCTCTCCAACACTTGTTGTTTACTGTCTTGCTAATTTTGGCCATTCTAGCAGGTATAAGGTGGTATCTCATGTGGTTTTAATTTGAATCTCCAGGATGGCTAATGATTGAACATTTTTTCATGTGTCTGTTAGCCATTTCTATGTCTTGTTTGGAGAAGTGTCTGTTCATGTCTTTTGCCCAGTTTTTGACGTGTGTGTGAGTTTGAGGAGTTCTTTATAGATCTTGGATATCAGCCCTTTGTCTGTAGTGTCATTTGCAAATATCTTCTCCCATTCTGTGGGTTGCCTCTTTGTTTTGTTGACTATTTCCTTTGCTGTGCAGAAGCTTTTGATCTTGATGAAATCCCAAAAGTTCATCTTCACTTTTGTTTCCTTTGCCTTTGGAGACATATCTTTTTTTTTTTTTAAAGATTCTATTTATTTATTTGACAGAGAGAGATCACAAGTAGGCAGAGAGGCAGGCAGAGAGAGAGGAAGGGAAGCAGGCTCCCCGCTGAGCAGAGAGCCCGACGCGGGGCTCGATCCCAGGACCCTGAGATCATGACCCGAGCTGAAGGCAGAGGCTTTAACCCACTGAGCCACCCAGGCGCCCCTGGAGACATATCTTAAAAGAAGAGGTTACAGTGCCTATGCCTAGGATTTTGATAAATTCCTGCCTCACGTTGAGGTCTTTTATCCATTTCGAGTTTATCTTTGTGTATGGTTTAAGAGAATGGTCAATTTTCCTTCTTCTACACATAGCTGTCCAATTTTGCCAGCACCATTTACTGAAGAAACTGTCTTTTTTTCCACTGTGTAGTTTTTTCCTGCTTTGTCGAAGATTATTTGACCATAGAGTTGAGGGTCCATACCTGGGCTCTCTACTTTGTTCCACTGATAACTGCTTTTAAACTTCCCCCCTCCCCTTTTGTTTTGTGCACCACATCTTGGAAAGTTAAGAAAGTTCAAACATTCCCTTCTTAAGCACATATGGGACAATCATACAACATAAGTCCCTGCTTTCCCACATACAAAAATCTTCACACAGCCCCCCTCACTAACCAAAATAACAACTCCTGTTCTCTCAAGCCATTTTTAGACCAGCTTGGGAAGCCTGCCTTGCTCTCCCCCTTATGTAGCTAATAAACCTTTTCATACCATTGTGTGTGTGTGTGTGTGTGTGTGTGTGTGTGTGTGCATGAGAGAGAGGGAGAGAGACATCATTAATTTTGATATCCAAACAAGTTTTGAGGGTGACAGATCCTAACTCTGCAGAGTGCCAGAACATTTTATAGTCTCAAGAACATTGGGACTCTAAATGTTGGAAGAGGGGAAGGCATTAAGTACCAATAAGCAGTGTGTTTGATGCTTTGTGTATGTTTAGCTGTATTTACATAGGTGGAATGACACAAAACCAATGTAGAGATCTTGAATTGGATACCAATAGTAATAAGTTAAAAGCTGAAACTGTATCAAACCCTTTAGACTGGAAGATTAGTAGAAATCTGTTTGGCTTATTATGGTTCATGAAGTATTACAGTAACTTTAACAAATTTTTCATATGTAGCTTTGATAATCAAGATTGATGATAGAGTCTTAAAGGTCTATTTCAATCTTTTAAGTTCATGGATTTTTTTTGGGGGGGGGTAAACTTTGTATCTCATACCCAGATAAATACAAGACATTTTATATTATTATATTGAAAACTCACTAATCTTTAACAGTGCCTTTGCATATATAAGCAAAATAGATATAGTTGAAAAATAATTAGAGTTTATCAGAGTGCATCCATCCAAATAAAATTCTAGTCAGTTTACCACTGAATGATTTTGGGTAATTAAGAATTGATGTTATAGTTTAAAAAAAAAGATGATGTTAGATTAAGGATATATTTATTTTAAAAAGACAACATGCTATTTTCCTGATTTATAAATATTCCCAGTGGCATCTCCAAAGTCTTCTATTATGATTTATGCTGCCACTGGTCTAATTATGAATTACTGATTAGATTCATTTTGAGATCAGTTTGACAAATGAACATTCATTCATGAAGAGAAATTGTCAGTGATAATTGACTCCATACTGATCATAAAACAGAAATATAAGAAAAATATTGTTCGCCTTTAGTTGACCATTAACTTTATCCCACTGATATAAAAACTTTTTAAAGATTTTATTTATTTATTTGAGAGAGAGAGAGAGAAAGACAGAGAGAGCACATGCAGGGGGAGGGGTTGGGGAAAGGGAGAAGTCGACTCCACCCCAAGCAAGGAGCCCAGTGCAGGAGTTGATCCCAGGACTCCAGAATCATGACTTGAGCTGAAGGCAGACACTTGACCGAATGAGCCACCCAGACACCCTGATATTAACAATTTTTTAGAAAGATTTTATTTAATTATTTGACAGACAGAGATCACAAGTAGGCAGAGGCAGGCAGAGAGAGTTGAGGAAGCAGGCTCCCTGCTGAGCAGAGAGCCCAATGCGGGGCTCTATCCCAGGACCCTGGGATCATGACCTGAGCCAAAGGCAGAGGCTTTAACCCACTGAGCCACCCAGGCACCCCTGATATTAACAATTTTTAATGGCATTCCTTAATTAATCATGTTTCCATACTTTATGTAGTTATCCAGAACTTTTCAAGTTTGTTTTCTCTTCTTTTCAAAGGTTTTAATCAGAACAAGTGTGATATTTAAACTCTTATATTAAAACTATTTTTAAGAGCTCTCTGTCCAATTCATTTGAAGTGTAGCTACTCTGCTCACAACTGATTGCATCTTGACATTTGAGAATGAATATAAGCCTCAAGAGAAAGTGCAATTTACTCAGGTTTCACACCTGCTCTTATTTACTGATATATATGATCATATTAAAGATGTATTAATTGCACTTCAGAATTAACTCTGACTGAAGGGTCTATGAAAAAGAGCCCACTCACAATTATTTATTGCTGTCCTTATTCTTTGTAAAGGTTCCTTTCAGGAGTTTGGAAGGGAGAGCAACCAATGAAGGGTAAATAAACCCAAATGCATTTTTTAAAAATTCACCAACAATTTTATTATTCCTGCTTGAAGCTATCAACTGTCCTTAGATTAGCTTTAATGGGGAGTTGTGTACCAAGAATCCTGACACAGAACCTCCTAATTAGAGATGATTACAGGTTTTTCAAATGCTTGCTCAGAGAGGCATACTTAACGGTGAATTGTAACCTTTTAAAAATTGAAATTACAAAATAATTGAATAAGAGGAGGTAGAAAAGGATGCAGGGGAGAGGCAGTTTCATAACTAGAAGAAAGGGTATCCTCAGAAGGAGCCCCTCCTTCTGGTAAACTTGTGAAGGCATTCCATGGGCAAACATCTCTTTCTCTTGTTTCATATACCAGTTTCTTGGTCTACTTGAGAGTGCAAATGGCACTGGACTTAGTTTGAGTTATTTACATCAGAAGCTTTTAAAATGGGATAGTTTTCCCATAGCCATTTGGCATATAAATCATTGCAAAAGCCTTTGTCTTAATGTTTGTTCGGCCCCTATCTTTTCTATTAATAATTTAATCTTGTTTATGATTAAACTTAACCTGAATGAATAGCAGGTTTCAAGATTCAAGATCCTTTAGATAAATTGATCTTTTGTAAAGTTAGTTCCCTACATTTTCTCTATGGCAATATACATGGAAGATGACTTTTATATGCAGTACACTTCTACTGTGGGATATACACAGAGTAATCAACCCCTGGCACATCAACTGTAATTCTACACCATTTCCTTTGAGACTTGAGAAAAGAGTACATGGAAACATAAATGATAATGATGTTATTATAGATATAATCTTGGTCTACTAGAGTTTCAAGATTTCAAGATTAAAGCTTTAATAATAGAAATAAAGTACATCTTATAGCTGATGAGTATGTCACAATCAACAGAAAAGGATATAAAATTAAAAATTATAGAACCATCAATGAGTAGCATTTGTGCTTCATGGGAATGGAAAACCTTAACTTCAAAGAGTATTGTTGATGGCCCAGAGCAGTCACTACATAATGACTTTTGGCTGAAGGAATTCCCCTCCTTTGTAAGAGTCCAATTCTAACTGCCAGCCATCAGGGCACCTGGGTGGCTCAGTCTGTTAAGCATCCCACTCTTAGCCCCACAGAGGCTCCTGCATGGATGTGGAGCCTGGTTAAGATTCTCTCTCTCCATCTTCTTCCGCCCCTGCTCCCACCCTAACACTTGCAGGAGCTCTCAAATAAATAAATAACTGCCAATCACCTGTGTCTCCTTTCCACATAGAAATCTGGATTGTTGTCCTGAAAGGATAAGATTCCTTACAGTCTACCTACCTGATTGCCGTGTTTCCTCTATTTGCCAGAGATGTAGACATAGGCTTGTCAAGTCACACTGGAGAGTCAGACACGTTATTTCACTTTCATGATGTTGATGCTTAAGAAGATAAAGGGCATTTAGTTTGTGGAATCTCCCTCAATTGGAGTTTTACTGATTTTTTCTGATTACTTTCAGTTTATTCTTCTTTAACAGGACTATCACAAAAATGATGTGAAGCATTTTTCTCTTTGTATTCCATCAGTTGGCACACATTTTTTATGTGTACCACTACTGATGATGTTCATCTTGATTACTTTTTTGAGGTGATATCTGCCAGAATCCACTGTGAGGTTACTCCCTTTATCTATATGTATTTTTTTTTCTTTGTCTGTATTTAATAATACGCCTTTTGTAGAGAGAGTTTTCTGTGTCAGTTTGGCTAGGCTATAATACCCAGTTATTTAATCAAATACTAATTTAGGTGTTGCTGTGAAGGTATAGTTAACATCTGTCATCAGTTGACTTCAGTTAAAGGAGATGGCCCAAGATAATGAGGGTGGGATTCATTCAGTCAGTAGAAAGGCCTTAAGGGCAGAAACTGAGGAAAAATATCTGCCTCAAAACTGCAGACTTCTACCTGAGTTTCCAGCCTGTTTGCCTGCCCTATGTAATTTGGACTTGTGAACCCCCAAAATTACATAGGCCTATTCTTTGTAATAAATCTTTTAATACAGCATAGTAAAAGTTACTATGTTATTAAGTTATTAAGTGAAATATATATTTTTCCATATATATCTAATCCTTTTGGTTCTATTTCTCTAAAAAACCTTGACTTATCTGACTGATAGGGGTTTTGGTATTTGGGAGTGGTTTAAAAGGAACAGAATCTTAAGGATGAGATTTCGGAATTGATGCTTTAGAGATTCTTTGAGATTATGAAATGTCCTGTTCTTCATCAAAATGTCAATTTATCCATTTCTCATTTATATCAATATGGACTCATGATTTCTTAATTTATTCAGTGGTTTATAATCTGTTCTGTAGTAACTATTGAAATATAATTCACATTGTATATAATTTGCACTTTTTAAGTATAGAATTCAATGGTTTTTACTGTATGCAGAGGATTGGGCAACCATCACCACAATTAATTTTTGAATACTTTTCTCACCGCAAAATGAAGACCTGTACACTTTCTCTTTTATCCCCCAAGACTCCTCATCTCACCCAGGCTTGGCAACCACTTATCTGTTTTCTGTCTCTATAGATTTGCCTGTTCTAGGTATTTCATATAAATGGAAAAATGTAATATGTAGTCTTTTGTGACTGGCTTGTTTTACTTAACATAATATTTTCAAGTTCTTCATGTTTCAGTATGTACCAGTATATCATTCTTCTTTATAGTCAAATAATATTCCATTGTGTAAAACACCACATTTTGTTTATCTATTCATCATTGATAGAAATTTAGAATGTTTTCATTTTTTTGGCTGATGTTGTAAAAGGACACTAAAATCATTTGTGTACAAATTTCTTTGTGGACATATGCTTTCAGTTCTCTTGGGTATCTACCTAAGAGTAGAATTGGTGGGTGAAATAGTAACTGTATGTTTAGCTTTTCAAGGAACTTCCAGACTGTTTTCCAAAGTGACTCTGTCATTGTACATTCCACCAACAGTCTATGAAGGTTCCAATTTCCTCACATCCCTGCCAACATTTGCTATTTTTTGTTTGACTTCAGTCATCTTAGTAGGTGTGACATGGTATCTCATTATAGTTTTGATTTGCATTCCCTTAATGACTAATAATGTTGAGCATCTTTTATGTGCTTGTTGGCCATTTATGGTTTTCCTTTGAAGAACTCTTTATTCAGATTCCTTGTTTTTTTTTTAATTATGTTTTTTGTCTTTTTTATTACTAAGTTGTAAGAGTTCTTTACATATTCTGCACTCCCTCATCAGATATATGATTTGCAAATATTTTCTCCCATTATGTGAGTTGTCTTTCTCTTTTGTGATAATACCCATTTAAACACAATGTGTTTCATTTTTATGAAGCCACATTTATCTACTTTCTCCTTTTTTTTTAATCTACTTTCTCTTGTTGCTTGTGCTTTTCATGTCAGATCTAAGAATCCATTGCCAAATCCAAGATCACAAAAATTTATTCCTATATTTTCTTCTAAGATTTTGCAGTTTTAGCCATTACATTAGGTCTTTGTTTAATTTTGAGCTATATGGTATGAGATAAGGGTCCAGCTCCATTCTTTTTCATGTACAAAGCCCATTTTTCACAAAATCATTTATTGAAATATCTATTCTCCATCCATTGAATTGAACTGTGATATCATGAAAAATGAAAAAACTGGAAGCTAGAATAATTAGCACCTCAATTGGACCAACCCTTACACTGGCAAAAACTGATAATAATCAACTTTTTTGGAACCCTGCAATCTAAACAAAAGCTTACCGCAATAAAGCAAGTGCTTAATGAGAGGAAAAAATACCATAAATTTCAATATGAAAGCATTGTAGTTTTTTGCTTAACTTCCTACCATCCTTCATTCTCCAGCTCAGTAGTGCCTGTCTGAACTGTGGCACACATTACTAGGGAGACTTGGTGGTGCTAAGGGGGCAATATAAACCTTGTTCTCAAAAAACTGCGATTGTGAATTTTGACATGTCTGATATTTACCTGAGGGATTGGCATAGAGGCTCAACTTTCTTTTGACTCCTTCAGGGCTGGAGCAGTTTTCTGGCAGTGGTGCCATTGGTCAAAATCATCTAAAGACATACTGTCTGCTTCTACCTGGAGCAAGCAATAGCATACGGGGCAAGCTACAGACAGACTCCAAAGCCTGAGAAGGGGTCTTGGGAGGAGGATTCTTGGAGGAAAAAGGGCTTTGAAGGGTTACTATGTATACCAATGAAGCCAGAATGCAGTGTGCATTCCCAGAACCACAGGCATGCTCAGAAAATGCATGAGAGGGTGATAGGCTTGCACCTAAAGCATAGGAAGAGTTATAAGTAACCTGGTTTAGAGTTGAAGAAGTGTCCAGCTCCAAACAGTCTTGGCTCCAGGCATTAAGGAAATTTCTCTGTCAGCTCTCTGGGTTGTGGCTGACCACTGAGATAACAGAACAGAGACTTTGGTGACACATATGACTAGGAATACAGTCTTTGCAAAAAATAGTTTGAGAAAGTTACTAAACAACTTAACTTTAGCTCTCAACAATCAAAAAGCCTTGGGGAGTGGAAAGACTCGTATTTACAGAGTAACCACATTATATATTCAAAATGTCAGGTTTTCACCAAAAACTTACAAAGGCAAACAAAACACGGGAAAGTATGTCAATTCACAAGAAAAAAACAAGTTGGCAGAAACCATCCTTGAAGAAGTCTAGGCATTGGATTTACAGAAAAGACTTAAAATCAACTTAGAATAAGGTGATTAGAATAACTGAATTATATGGTCAGGGTAAAACACTTGAAACTTTATTTTTCATTAGACTGATAATGCCACCAATTGTGCTCTGTTATTTTTTATTACAGCTTTTTTTTTTCTATTTACTACCACCCTGTATTGAGCTGTGTAAGCAAAATCTTTAACTTCTCTCTTGGAGAATAGAAGGGAGATCAGGGAGAATAGAATATTTCTCTAAAAGTTGGTGTTCTGCATTGGTCTGAAGGCAGTGCCACCTATTTTCTGATTAGATCCTTGAAGGTATGGGTCTGTGGAGAAACATGAGAATACTACCAGGCCAGTGCAGCTGGAAGTGCTAGACTATGGCTTGTGTGTGTACTGATCTGCCATGAGATAAGGAAATGGAGAGTGACTATTTAGAAACTCTTGCAGCAATTTCTAAGAATAATTCTATGTCTCTGTAAGAGAATATTAAGTAGTATTTCAATGCTGTTTTTTATTTTTATTGTAATTTATTTTATTGTATTTTATAGAATGCTGATCCACAACAAATAGGAGAAAAAAATTTAAAAACCATAGATGGTTTGAGATAATTGTTCTAGGCAACATCATCAGATCTCCTAGGTCAGGTTCACTTATTTGGGAATATAATGATTTTCTAAAATATCAAAAAATCTGTGTTTCAATGTGAAAACAAAACTGACAAACCATTAGCAAAATTGGCAAAGAAAAAGGAGAAAAGACTCAAATTTTTAAGTCAGGAAAAAGAAAAGGAATACTCCTCACATTCTGGTGGCCCCTTATTTTTCTAACTACTTTTGGTTTTGTTAATGATATTAATTTTCTATTCTTTTTAGGTCTGTTTATACTTTAATCTTTATTATTTCCTTCATCTGCATCTTCTTGGAAAAGTTTGCTCTTCTGTTTCTGGTTCCTAAGGTGGAAGGTTATTATTTGACATCTCTCTTTTCTTTTAATATAAGCTTTAATAGCTATTAATTTTTAATAACACCCCAGTTGTTTATCTCTCTTCGTGCATTTTCTAATTATCTAAAAGTAACATGGACAGTTCCAAAGGAAGTGTTTGTAAACAGCCACTTGTGAAACAGAGGTAGGTAGAACAGCCACATGCAGTGCATATGTACCTGCTCATTGGATTTCGAATTCTTTTGCTTGAACACTTTCCTTTTAAGTAGCATTGTGCATAAAATAGTGAAGGAGACCCCCCTCATGGAGTCATTCTTGACATTTAAATAATTACTCAGTAATTTCTCTGTTGCATCAAGAATTAATAGAACTGACAGATAAGCACTAAGTGAAAACCACAAAAACTTTGAAGTACATGTGGTGTATTTCCCTTTTTCTTCTTAACATTTAAACTTAGTCATGTAAAGATTAAAGTTAATGGGAACTATTATTTAGAATTTAAAAAACAAGTGTTTTAGTGAACACACTAATTTGAAAATTTGTATGTACCCCTATGATCATTACAGCAGTATTTGTGATAGCCAAGGTAGGGAAGCAACTTAAGTGTCCATGGATGAATAAATGGATAAAGAAGATGTGTGTATAGAGACAATGGAATAATATTCAGCCATGAAAAAGAATGAAATCTACCCATCTGTGTCAGAGGGTTTCATGCTAATTGAGATAAGTCAGATTGAGAAAGACAGATACTATATGATTTTTCTATGTGGAATCTAAAAACCAAAACAAATGAACAAAACAAACAGACAGAGATACAAAGAACAACCAGTTGTTTTCCCAAGAGAAGGGGGTTGAGGTAGGGTTGGGTGACATAGGGGAAGGGGATTAAAAGGTACAAACTTCCAGGTATAAAATAAATAAGACACAGGGATGCTATGTGCAGCAGAGGGAATACAGTTAATAATATGTAACAACTGTATATGGGGACAAATAGTAACTAGGTTTATTATGGTGATCACTTCATAATGTAAGTGTTGAATCACTATGTTGTATACCTAATATAATACTAATATAATGTTGTTAGGTCAACTATACTTCAATAACAAAAGAAAAAAAACTCACTGACCTTAAGTAATTTTGTAGTAATTTCTGAAGATAAGACTCATTTAAAATTAAAATTTGAAAAAAAATAATTACATTAAAATTTGGTTTTATTACTTTCAAAAATTAGGTCTCACAGGCTCCTATAATGATAGGCCATAAGCCCAAGTAGGGAAGTATAGCCCTCATTGCTTTCTGTCCTGAATTTGGAAAAGTATGTATAATATCCAATAACATTTATTAAATACTATATGCAAGATACCTGCTATGCACTGACTTAAAATTGATGGATAATATACAATCCCTTCTCTCAAATAGCTATCTCCATATTGCAGGTGATATAGAACCTAGTAAAAGAAAACTTACATTATTCACTTTAGCTATATTTTTTGGATATAGGAGGAGTAAGAGACATTTTCCCTGGATTTTCTCCCTAATGTTCTGGCTTCTAAGGAGCTCCAGACACAGTCCTAAGAAGGACTAGGAAAATATGTATCCGGAAAAGGCTTCTGTGACTGTAAGGCTCACTCCAGAACAACATATCAACCTCCCGAGGCACTTCTCACTTCTTTTTTCATCTGAACTGTATTCACTTGGCAAAGGAGATGGCTAAATTTCATTCAGTCAAGCAACTTGCCTGAGTTCTCTTTAAATTGATATTAGCCATAATGGCACTGGGCCTCAGTTCAGCAGTCTTTATTACCTAAAATGCAAACCAAAATCCTCTAACTTCTGATACCACCCATGCTCTCATACCAAAATGAATGTGATTCCTTCATTACACTCAGCATCACCAAGCACCTCCATTTCCTCTATGCTACATTCAGAGGGAAAGAACCAAAAGACAGACATGATATTACTGACAGATATGCCACTGCATTATGTAGTGTTGGATTTTTATGGTAAATACAACAGTAATGCAGAAGAGAGAAAGGCTTCTACCACTGACTTTTCTTTAGAATGAATTCTGGGTAAAGGCACATTTCCAGTGATGGGAAAATACTAATACATCCTAGTACTTAGGAAGAAGTACCTTTTTAACTTAGTTGTCATTTAAGCAGGGGCTCCTGTACAATTTCTGTGCAGGTGAAGCTTAGGAATAAGAATATGTTTGGAAGGAGATGCTGAGTGACTTTTTAAATAAATGAGCTGTTTTTACTTATGGTATACTAGCAAAGTTTTCCAAAGATAATTTACTTATACCTTATAGAATATTATTTATATATAAATATGTATATTTATATATAAATAAATATTGAACTGTTTGAAATAATATAAATAAATTATATTTATATATCTACATATCTATTGTATTTTTTTCTATATGTGAGTCAGCTGGGATTATTGTTGGAGAATATTAGGTGTATAAAGATATTCCAAACCCCTCTTTGCTGTCACTATTATGAGTAAGAGAATACAAATTGAGCCTTAGCTTAGTATTTTGTCCAGAACTTATGCCATTCCGCAAATCAAAGAATGAATCTAATCAGAAACAAATTCTCCAACCTTCTCAGTAAGATTCTTAGTTTTACTTTCTTATTCCCCGCAACTTCTACCTAATTGAATCTCATTATGTTTAGTAATGCCCTAATTGCTTTGTGCCTTTTTATATTTATATCCTTGCTATAACAGCCCTCCGTCAGAAATTCCTTTGAACTTCATGAGCAGTTCCACAGAGGCTGTTATGAATTCTTCAGGAATCTGAGAAGTTAAGTTCTAACAGAAGATACAAGAGCTTCCTCAAGTACAAATGCAGCAAGTGACTTTTTTTTTTTTTTGGCAAGTGACTTTTAAAATCGACTTAGATTTTCTAAGCCACATTGATCAGATTCCAGTCAACAATGGACTTTTCAGAACCTTATGCAGAATAGTGTATGTTCTTCACTTCTTGACACAACCTCAGAGAGTCTGAGTTCGAGGGCAAATCTGTGTCATCTCTGTGCCACCCATCATAGTAATAGCAGCTCGGATTACAGCCCAGCCTCCCCAGACCAAGTCTGCCAGGAGCTGCTACCCCTGACAGAAAGCAGATGTCTGAGCACTGGGAAGAGGGGAATGAAATCAGCCTTGAGGAACTTCAGACAACAATAGTTCTGACCAACCTGTAAAAACACATACTTCGCAATAATTGTCCTTGTTGTGGGATAGCTTGCATATTTTTCTCTTTCCCTTATTATTTTTTCTCCAAAATAGATTGAGAATGGATGTTCAACAAAGAAGCAGTCTTAGAATGAATGCTATTGTCATAAAATTCACATTAATTTCAGCCATAAAAGTGATTCTTGTTGGATTTCTGCCTTATGGTGTGATAAGTAGGCTTCTCTGCTATGAACTAATTTCAAATAATTTATAGCACTGAATGTGATTTCAACCCTGGGCATTTATTTAAAGCTAATGAATGATTACTTAAAAATAAAATCTTAAAAAGAAAATAAAAAATAAAAATAAATAAAAATAAAGTTAATGATTTCTCTATTCCTTGTCATTAATATTCTTCTATACTAACTTTGTTACATAGTGAAATTCTACGTTTTCCAGTTTTTAGAATTTATTCCAAGAATAAAAAGGAAAAGAAGGAGGAGGAGAGGAAGGAGAAGAAAAAGAACTTGTTCAAATGCATTTAAGAGGTCAGTGAAATATAAGATAGCATCTCTTCCTCCCATATTATACTTTATTCTATCTGAAATATTACACACTATAACCACCATTAGAAAGGGGATTTTGCCCCCCTTCCCTAGCAGTGCCAGTGACAGAGGAGGCATTTAAGAGATGTTCCAATTCTCCTTATTTTAAAATCTGAAATACTCTACACACTAATTCCACTGTCTTTGCCATTAAGTCTTTGGCAAATCATTCTCCCAGTGGTTTTGAACTATCCTGACTCAATTTGTGAATATTGAATCAGGTTTACCCTGTGAGGAGCAATACTATACTCCAAGAGTTTATTGTAGTTAACTGATTCCTAAAATTTTTACCAAAAAAGGACACTTTTGTATCTTAGGAATTAACCACTTTAACAATGCTAATGACAAATAGCGGTCCTTTGCCCACATTTAGTCCTAATTGTTCCTCTCTAGAAGAAACAATTATGAAATGTCTGATAATTAACCATGTTTACCTACCAACTGGCAATTTCATGTGGTTCCACATCATATTTTTACTATGTACATACCCAGGCCACATTAAATATCCGCTTGTTCTTTAAACATGGAACTCTTTAAGGGCTCCTGGGTGGCTTGGTCAGTTAAGCGTCTGTCTTTGGCTCAGGTCAGGATCTGGGGGTCCTGGGATGGATCGCCACATCAGGCTCTCTGCTCAGCTGTGAGTCTGCTTCTCCCTTTCCCTCTGTGATCTCTCTCACTTTTGCTCTCTTTCAAATAAATAAATAAAATCTTTTAAAACACGCAACACAACATGGAACTCTTTAATCAACATTATTTTCATAACCTATATGTATAACTAGTGAATCCATAGTCTTCTGAATAATATCCCATATATTTATCCATTTCACTCTTGATAGGCATTTCAGTTGCTTTCATATTTTTCTGTACAAACAGCATCTGTTCATGTCTTTAGGTGTGCCTATTTTACAATTCCTCAGGGTTATATACTTAAGAATGGAATTTCTGAATCATAAAATATATGTCTTCACCCCTACTAGCTGTTGACTAATTATTTTGCAAAGTAGTTGTATTGATGTACCCTCCCATTAGCAATGTGCAAATGTTCCTTTGCTCCTTTGCCTCAGATCCTTTGACAGTGCTTATCAGAAGTTTTTCCAGGGTACCTGGGTGGCTCAGTGGGTTAAGCCTCTGCCTTCGGCTCAGGTCGTGATCTCGGGGTCTTGGGATCGAGCCCCACATTGGGCTCTCTGCTCCGCGGGGAGCCTGCTTCCCTCTCTCTCTGCCTGCCTCTCTGCCTACTTGTGACCTCTCTCTCTCTGTCAAATAAATAATAAAAATCTTAAAAAAAAAAAATATTAGAAGTTTTTCCAACATTCTTTACATCTACCTTGGTGCTTCACCACACCCTATCTCCCCCCAGAGGTTGCAGAGAGCACTACTTCCTGAGGTTCTGCAATGCAAATTAGGTTCCATGTGTTTTTCCACTCCCTGCTTTGATCAGTTTTCTTGCGCATGTTACATGGGTTTCTGCTTAGTGGGGTTTCAAGTAGGAATTCAGATAAATCCTTGCTTTCAATTGCTATCTTTAACTAAAGTTTAAAACTTTCGTAGAGTTTACTTTGCAAACACATCAATATGTTGCAAGTACTCAACTCTGCATTACAGCTCAAAGCAGCTATAATGATGTATAAATGAATGGGTGTACCTGTGCTTAATGAAACCAATATTTGCAAAAATAGCCAGTGAATTGGATTTAACCCAGGAGCCATATTTTATTAAGCCCCTAACATAAACCCACTAGTTGTCCAAGAATGTAAACAGCGTATGAAAAATACATTCCCCCATATGCATTGCTTCCAGGACATTTGTTGGCCAAACCCCCGTCATTAATACCTTTGTTGTGAGACTTTATAACTCAGAAATAAAAATTCAAGAGGGTTTCTTTTCTTTTCTTTTTTTTTTTTTTTAAGTCTACTAACAACCCCGGGTTTTCCTGGCCATCACTGTCTGAGCAGGTGGGCTAGAAAAGGCTCACACAGAACACGGGCTGCCTCCAAAAACAGTTTTACAGTTGAACTCACGTCTGAACTCAGAAGCAGCAACTGAAGCAGTGTTGGGCTGGGTTCTCTTGTCAATTACTTTTGTGCTTGGTTTGTTTCTGATCAGCGAACCCATGTGGCCACCCATTGTGTTTTTCATCTGCTTACATAATTCCAAGTCAGTCACCACTGAACACCAGAATTCTCTGAGTTGTGAGTTGAACTATTTGTCATTTTCCTTTCATTTGAGTGTAAATTTTAAGCATGTTGGGAAAGAGGAAGAGGAAAATAACCTTTCAGATGTTTAGAGCTTTCTGCACACTTGCATTCTATCCCCACGATTCTGACAGAAGAGTATCGCGGGGCTGGCACAGCTGTAAATATTGAACGATGGGATTTATGCCAGTGCAGCATATGGTTTTATGTGAACAATGAATATTCTATTATCTGGTGTGTGATGCCAGGGAGAAAGTGGGTTTGTAGAGGCCTGGGGCAGCTGAGCCTGTGTTAGACTCCCCTTTTTACATCACTGGTATATAAGATCGCATGATGGATTGAAGGACTCCCTGGAGGGAGGCAGACAAAGGGGAGGTTGTTCATGAGTTACAGCTGTGCCGAAAAATGGCACTGGCAGTTGCTACAATCAAATACATTTTGAATGACTTGCTGGTGTCCCTTGTGATCTGCGCTTTATCTGAGCTGCCAGGATGCCTGGATTTTTAAACATTAGTAGCATGGTATTTTCATTCCTGTCTCTAGAGGGTTCTCCATTTTAAGACCTTTATTTCTACCTTTTGGTTAGTTATTAAAGGATTTAGCTATTCCCATCTTTCTAGCATATAATATACATGTGTGTATATGTAAATATTTATACACACACACTTCTCCTTCATGAGTTTCCCAAAAGCAAAATTCCAATTAAACTGAGAGTATTTGTTCAAAGAAAAGTATCATTCACATTTAGTAAAAATGACATTTCAACTTGTGATGGCTTCAGTGGACTGTTAGTGCCTTCTTTCCTTACCTCCTAACTTATTCCTGGTCAAGCATGTAGACTGTATGAAGACTATGTGGTCAAGAAGAACTCAGAGACTGGTGTCTGGTCATACAAATCTGCATTGACATTAGTGACTAGAAATGTTCTAATGTTTGACTTTGTTTTAAAATATTTGAAGAATTCCCATGAGTGATTCTTTTTTTAAAAAGGATTTTATTTATTTATTACCAGAGAGAGAGCGAGAGAGAGAGTGATAGTACAAGGAGGGGGAGCAGCAGGCAGAGGGAGAAGCAGGTTTCTGCTGAGGAAGAAGCCAGATGTGGGACTTGTTCCCAGGACCCTGGGATCATGAACCTGAGCTGAAGGTAGATGCTTAACCACCTGAGCCACCCAGGTGTCCCACATCCATGAATGATTCTTTAAATTGTCCCTGAGCACAAGCTCTATGATGACTAAAAATGGAATAAATTGCTACTCCAATTACCAGCAAACAAAATCCTGATGTGGCATCAGCTCTCCTGGGCTTCAGGCTGCAGAGTAAGTCATGAATTGCTTCATTAATTGGCACGCAGGGTGTCATGAAATGGAAATGAGGGGTTGCTTTTCCAATTTTAATATGTATATACACAAATCACCTGACACCCTATTAAAACACAGATTTTCTTTTTTTGTTAATAATTATTATTTTGGGTGATGTTTAAATTCATATTTTTACATTTCATTATTTTTCAATTATTCTGGCTTATCAGAAAATGAAATTAATACTAAAGGTCTGTACAATCTTATAGGAACTGTAACTATAATCATATTATATAAAATTATTATTATAGTGGACAAACAGGGGAGAGTAAACATAATGAAAAATATACTTATTAATTACTTTTAGCATTATAACTAGAGTATCTGAAAGACATGGAAATACTTATGTAATTGATGTACTAAATTAAAGAAATTCAGTTATGATAAGTTTAGTTTGTCAAGACTGTGCTTTCCTTAGTCTTTCAGTCTTTCATCCTGCCTATCCTAAATGCTTACTGAACATGCCCAAAGGAGAGCAACCTGTAGGTATTATTTTCACTTTTGATTTATGCTACTCTAAGTATAGGGTAGTTATTCAGAACTAAAAAAAAAGTTAAATATTTCTAGCTGCTAAGGGGTTTTTCTATATTCCCATCCCCATCAATTTCTCTCACCCTAACACTAATATTCACTCTATTTTGTAACTGGAAGATTATTTTCTTTTTCCTTTTTAAATTTTTTGTTATTATGTCCAATTAGTCAACATATAGTACATCATTAGTTTTTGATGTAGTGTTCAGGGATTCATTAGTTCCATATAACACGCAGCACTCATCACTACATGTGCTTCCCTTAATACCCACTGGGTGGTTACCCTATCCTGCCATCCCCTTCCCTTCTGCAACCCTCAGAGGGTTACTGAGGGTTAAAATGCAGATTCCCATTCAGTAGGTCTGAGGTGGCATCCAAACTTTTGCAATTCTAACAAGGTCCCAAGTGACACTTCTGTTGCTGGGGTACAACCCACAATTAGAAGAGCAAAGTATTTGGAACCAGTGATCCAGGGGCATAATGCTTTCCCCTTGTCAATTACTGAGCGATCTCCCCTGGAACCCATTAACCTGAGAATCACTTCTGGGTTTTAAAGACAAACTTTTTAGCAGAAAAGCAGGCTAGATATGTCAACCTAGGCATTTTGGTGTGGCTGCCATCTAGCTTTTGCGTATGTATCTATGTCTTTGGTGTATATGTCTATCTGAGGCCTGTCTTGCAGACATACGGGTATTTGCACCATGTCCCTTGGAGGTCATTATAGTTTTTAGATGCGATAAAGCCTGGATGGGGGTGGGGGGTGGCCATGGAAATGTGATAGTTTAGGTAAAACTATCAAGTCTTATATATTCTATAACTTTTGTTTTCTAATCTCATAATACTGTAATGTATCTTTTGTTTTATTTTTTCTTTATTTCTATCCCAAATTATTCTTTAAAAATATTGAAACAGTTACCTTTTGCCTTCACATACATTTTTGAAGTTAAATGTATTATAGGGATAAGCCAGATTTTGTGGAGGATATATTTGAATCTAAACTAAATTGATAAAATACAGTATGAAAGTAAGTGTATCACTTTCATAGTCAATCATTCATTCTCACAAGTATCTATAAATCACTTACTGTACAGGCCAAGCTTCATAGTTGAACTACAAGGATGTACATGGGAATACAAGGATTAGTAAAATAGTTAAATTTCCTTTTCTTGCCAATTACAGGCAATTGAAGTGTTTCGTAAAAATAGCACATTGTGATGAGTATCATTTCAGGGAAGTACAGCACTATGGTAACACATACTTGGAGGAACTAACATGGCTGTTTCTAGTATTTCCACCTCTTTGTAAAATTCCTAATCTGTTCATAAATTAGATCCACTAAGTCTTTCAACATGTAACTATATTTATTCTAAAGTCCCTGTCAGATAATTATGATACCTCATGTATTTCTGAGTCTGAGTCTTTTGATTGCTTTATTTCCTAACAATAGATTATTTTCTTTGCTTCTTTGTATGTCTTATAATGTTTATTGAAATATAGACACCATGAGTAAAAACCCAGAGAATTAGGTAGATAATGCCTACACCTGAAACTGGGCATTCCTCTTCTGTGCCATTAGTGTGAGCAGTGGAGACAATCTAACTCAAAGTTGAGCGGGATTTCAGTTCCCTTGTTGTTGCTTATCTCCAGTGCATCACAAGCTTGAAGTTCTTCCAGTGATGGATTATTATCATTGTGGGCTTAGTGTAGGGCTCGGAGTGCTTGAAGGTATTTCTTATTGTCCCTATTCTTACCTCAGTTTTCAGCTGGCCTTGAGTAACTGTGCTATACTGGGGGCTTCCCCATGCTTTTGATCCTTCCCTGGAAGTACTCTGCTGCTGCTTATTATTTGGTGCCAGGATCATAGTAGGGGTAAGGTGGGGTAGGTCTTTGGTCTTGTGGCTCCATCTCAGACTCAAGCAGGCCCTATGAACATGGGACTTTGGGGTGTGGTTTTCTAAGCATCCCTTTACCTTCTTCACCAAAGTAGCTAACTTTATGATGGATCTTAAGCATTTCCTGTGCCTCCTTCAGTGGCATCAGAACTCTGCTTTGTAGCTGTGCAGGAACCTGGATACAAGAATATTCCTCGTCCACCTCCCCAAAGAGGAAAACTTTTGCTTCTGTTCTCCCAGCCTGGTCTTTGGTTCTCTCCCAATCTGAGGAAGACTTACCTCAAGGCAAGTCTTTTGCTTTTTATTAGACAGTTGAATAGGAAGTATATCATTCCAGAGATAACGAATCACAGCTTGCATGCCTAACCCACTGGTCTTTTGCCCAGCCCTCAATTTTTTACATAAGCACTCAGTGGAGACCTATGGAAAAGATTTTTTTAAGTTAATACAAATTTCCCTTGTGTCTATAACTTCAGTTATTAAAAACTGGTATGCTAGCCCATTCTTGGTCTTTAAGAATCCATTAAAATTTTAGTTAATTTCTTATTACCCATTTTTTTTTGGAACTACCTCTTTTTCCTATTCAGCCAAAGGTGAAACAGTTTGTTTTCTGTCTCCCCTTGGATTGATTGTCTCTATTTGGCATTCATTTCACTTGACAACATTGCTACCTCAGCTCTCTGTTGGACTCAAGAAAATTTATGATTTTGTAAATTGCAGCTTTTTCCTGGTTGTTAGGATGGAAGTGATGTTCTGTTATGGCTTTGCACACTCTAAACAGATGATGCACAAAATAATTTAGCTTTAAAGAAAGAATCAGTAAGGTGTATCCTAAATACTATTTTTGATTTGAGACCAGAGAATAATGTAACAACGGGACAAAGGAAAGAAGAGCATTCAAGAGGAAGACAGTATGTGTGAATACCCAGGAAAAAGGAGACAATACTAGAGAGAGTTCAATGTGGTCTAAAATTCATGTTAAGGATTTTAAACTTTACACTAAAACAAGTAAGTGGACATTTAAAAATTTTAAGTATAGAAGTGATGTAGTGAGATAGTATATTAACATTATTTCTCATCTTGCTTTGTGGAGAATATAAGCAAAGTGAGAGTAGAGTGTGAGAAAACTAGTTTGAAGGATTTACAACAGTCCACAGGTGAAATGCTAGTGATTCTTTCAGGATGGTGGCTATAGTGATAGAGAGAAGCGGGTAGACTCAAGATAAACCTGAGAGATGGAATCAGTAGAACTTGGTGAATAAACTAGAACACACTTTAAATATGAAGAAGTCCAGTAAATAAGAATTTCTACAGATTTTTTGGTGGAGATTGAATAATTAATCATTCAGTAAGATGGATTGGTGACTAGAAAATAAGTATGAAAATTAACTGTAGGGGATCCCTGGGTGACTCATTCAGTTAAGTGTCTGCTGTCAGCTCAGGTCATGATTCCAGGGTCCTGGAATCAAGTCCCACATGGGGCTCCTTGCTCAGTGGGGAGCCTGCTCCTCCCTCTGCCTGCTCCTTCTCCTGCTTGTACTCACTCCCTTTCCCTCTCTCTCTCTTTCTGGCAAATGGATATACAAAATCTTAAAAAAAAAAAAAAAGAAAGAAAGAAAATGCACAATCATTTTTTACACATTCACATTTTTTTTCATAAAAAAGAGGAAGTAAATTCAATAGACATTCATTTTTACAGAATTGCTATTATTATATAGAAAATATTGTCAAGGAGTCAAGATGGCGGAGAAGTAGCAGGCTGAGACAACATCAGGTAGCAGGAGATCAGCTAGATAGCTTATCAAACCATTCTGAACACCTACAAATCCAACAGGAAATCAAAGAGAAGAAGAGCAGCAATTCTAGAAACAGAAAATCGACCACTTTCTGAAAGGTAGGACCGGTGGGAGAAGTGAATCCAAAGCGATGGGAAGATAGACCGCAGGGGGAAGGGTCCGGGTCCCAACAAGTGGCGGAACAACGGAGCACTAAATCAGGACTTTTGAAAGTCTGCTCCACTGAGGGACATCCCTCAAGAGGGTAAATAGGGGTGAAGCCCACATGGGGACAGTGTGGTCTCAGGTCCCATGGGGTCACGGAAGGATCGGGGGTGTCTGAGTGTCACAGAGCTCACAGGTATTAGAGCAGGGAAGCCAGTTACAGAGACGGAGCTGAGGAGTGAGCTCTCAGCTCAGGGTTACCTTATTGTGATCCATGGCACAGATCACTGCTCTGTGTGCAGGGGCCCCACAAGACCCGGGGAAACTCCCCTGGAAGAACTCGGGGATCTGCAGGGTTCAGAGACTCTAGGCAGGGCTATGTGCCAGAGACAGAGATGCTTGGTCACAGGCTGGATGAGCTTGGAGCACAGCCAGAGGCCAGGGAGACAAAAGTGATTGAGCGCTTTTCTCTGAGGGCGCACTGAGGGGTGGGGCCCTGAGCTCTCCACTCCTCTGGGCCAGAGATTGGGAGGCTTCCATTTTCATTCCCATCCTCCGGAACCCTATGGAAAGCGTTCAGGGAACAAAAGCTCCTGAAAGTGAACCCAAGCAGATTATTTAGCCTGGCCCCTGGTAAGGGTGGTGCAATTCCGCCTTGGGCAAAGACGTTTGAGAATCATTACAATAGGCCCCTCCCCAAGGAGATCAGCAAGAAATCCAGCGATGACCAAGTTCACTTACCAAGGTGAACAGTGGAATTCCAGAGGAGGAGAAAGCGAAGCATGGAATTCATGGCTTTCTCCCCATGATTCTTTAGTCTTGCAAAGTTAATTGAATTTTTTTATTTTATTTTTTCTTCCGCTAAGTGTTTTTTTAAACTTTTACCCTTTCCTCTTTTTTTTTTAAGATTTTATTTATTTCTTTGACAGACAGAGATCACAAGTAGGCAGAGATGCAGGCAGAGAGAGAAGGAAGCAGGCTCCTTGCCGAGCAGAGAGCCTGATGTGGGGCTCGATCCCAGGACCCTGAGATCATGACCTGAGCCAAAGGCAGAGGCCTTAACCCACTGATCCACCCAGGCACCCCTACCCTTTCCTCTTTTAATGTTTTTTAACAAGTTTATCTTAACAATACCTTTCAAAAAAAAAACCTTTTTGAACTTTCATTATTATAGTCACATTTTATCCTTCATTATATACACATAGGGTATTTTCTTCTAAAAAAAATTGGGATACAATTTCTTCTAATAGATCAAAATATATCTTGAATGTAGCACAGGGCTATGTTCTAGTCTCCAGCCTGAGCAAATTCTCTCCACTATCTTTTTCTTTGTTCTCCCAACCAACTTATCTTATCAACTCTTTTTTTAGAAATTAAAAACAAAATTTTTTTTCATCTTTATAGTCATATTCCATCCCTTCATCATGTCTACCCTTATATGTGTTTTTCATTCTTTAAAATTTTGGGAGGTAGTTTCTTCTAAGAGAACAAAATACTACCAAAATTAAGTGGGTGAACCTGTTCTATTCTCCAGTCTAATATATATATATATATTTTTTCTTTTTCATATTTTTTCTTTATTTTTTTCTCTTTTTATGTTTTTTTTTGCTGAACTTGTTTTTACCCCCTTTCTTCAGCCCATAATTTGGGGCCTCCTCTGATTTGGTTAAAGCACGTTTTACTGGGGTCTTTGCCACCCCTTTAGTATTTTATTCACTCCTTCATATATTCTTACCTGGGTAAAATGACAAGGCAGAAAAACTCACCACAAAAATAAGAACAAGAGGCAGTACTGAAGGCCAGGGACCTAATCAAAATGGACATGGGTAATATGTCACATCTAGAGTTCAGAATGACTCTCAAGGTGCTAGCTGGGCTAGAAAAAGGCATGGAAGATATTAGAGAAACCCTGTCTGGATAAATAGAAGACCTTTCAGGAGAAATAAAAGAATTAAATCTAACCAAGTTGAAATCAAAAAAGCTATTAATGATGCGCAGTCAAAAATGGAGGCTCTTACTGCTAGCATAAATGAGGCAGAAGAGAGAATTAGTGATATAGAAGACCTAATGACAGAGAATAAGGAAGCTGAGCAAAGAGACAAACAACTACTAGACCACGAGGGGAGAATTTGAGAGATAAGTGATACCATAAGATGAAACAACATTAGAATAATTGGGATTCCAGAAGAAGAAGAAAGAGAGAGGGGAGCAGTAGGTATATTGGAGGAAATCATTGTAGAGAATTTCCCTAATATGGCAAAGGGAACAAGCATCAAAATCCAGGAGGTGCAGAGAACCGCTCTCAAAATCAACAAGAATAGGTCCACACCCCGTCATCTAATAGTAAAATTTACAAGTCTTAGCGACAAAGAGAAAATTCTGAAAGCAGCCCAGGAAAAGAAGTCTGTAACATACAATGGTAAATATATTAGATTGGCAACAGACTTATCCACAGAGACCTGGCAGGCCAGAAAGAACTGGCATGATATATTCAGGGCACTAAACGAGAAAAACATGCAGCCAGGCATACTATATCCAGCTAGGCTATCATTGAAAATAGAAGGAGAGATAAAAAACTTCCAGGACAAAACTTAAAGAATTTGCAAACACCAAACCAGTTCTATGGGAAATATTGAAAGGAGTCCTCTAAGCAAAGAGAGACCCTAAAAGTAGTAGATCAGAAAGGAACAGAGACAATATACAGTAACAGTCACCTTATAGGCAATACAATGGCACTAAATTCATGTCTCTCAATAGTTACCCTGAAGAAAAAAAAAAAAAAGAAAGAAAAAAAAATAGTTACCCTGAATGTTAATGGACTAAATGCACCAATCAAAAGACACAGGGAATCAGAATGGATAAAAAACCAAAACACATATGCTGTCTACAAGAAACTCATTTTATTTTATTTTAAAGATTTTATTTATTTATTTGATAGATCACAAGTAGGCAGAGAGGCAGACAGAGAGAGAGGGTGAAGCAGGCTCCCTGCTGAGCAGAGAGCCCAATGCGGGGCTCAACCCCAGGACCCTGGGAACATGACCTGAGCCTAAGGCAGAGGCCTTAACCCACTGCCACCCAGGCACCCAAGAAACTCATTTTAGACCCAAAGACACCTCCATATTTAAAGTGAGGGAGTGGAAAACAATTTACCATGCTAATGGACATGAAAAGAAAGCTGGGGTGGCAATCCTTATATCAGATCAATTAGATTTTAAGCTAAAGACTATAATAAGAGATGAGGAAGGGCACTATATCATACTCCAAGGGTCTGTCCAACAAGAAGATCTAACAATTTTAAATATCTATGCCCCTAACACGGGAGCAGCCAACTACATAAACCAATTAATAACAAAATCAAAGAAACACATCGACAATAATACAATAATAGTAGGGGACTTTAACACGCCCCTCACTGAAATGGACAGATCATCCAAGCTAAAGATCAACAAGGAAATAAAGGCCTTAAATGACACACTGGACCAGATGGACATCACAGATATATACAGAACATTCTATCCCAAAGCAATAGAATACACATTCTTCTCTAGTGCACATGGAACATTTTCCAGAATAGATCACATCCTGGGTCACAAATCAGGTCTCAAATGGTATCAAAAGATTGGGATCATTCCCTGCATATTTTCAGACCACAATGCTCTGAAGCTAGAACTCAATCACAAGAGCAAATTTGGAAAGAACCCAAATACATGGAAACTAAAGAGCATCCTTCTAAAGAATGAATGGGTCAACCAGGAAATTAAAGAAGAATCGAAAAAAAATCATGGGAACAAATGATAATGAAAACACAATGTTCAAAATTTGTGGGACACAGCAAAGGCAGTCCTGAGAGGAAAATATATAGGGGTACAAGAAAGGTCTCAAACACAAAACCTAACCCTACACTTAAAGGAGCTGGTAAAAGAACAAGAAAGAAAGTCTAAACCCAGCAAGAAGAGAAATAATAAAGATCAGAGCAGAAATCAATGAAATAGAAACCAGAAAAAAAAAGAAAAAGAAAAAGAAAAAGAAGAACAAAAACAAAAACAAAAAAACTATAGAACAAAAAAATGAAACTAGGAGCTGGTTCACTGAAAGAATTAATAAGATTGATAAACCCCAAGCCAGACTTATTTAAAAGAAAAGAGAAAGGCCCCAAATAAATAAAATCATGAATGAAAGAGGAGAAATCACAACCAACACCAAAGAAACACAAACAATTATAAGAACATACTATGAGCAACTCTATGCCAACAAATTCAACAATCTGGAAGAAATGGATGCATTCCTA
>PISX010024993.1:0-26854 GCA_004024625.1 Mellivora capensis
GTGGCTCAGTTGGTTAAGCAGCTGCCTTCGGCTCAGGTCATGATCCCAGCGTCCTGGGATCGAGTCCCACATCGGGCTCCTTGCTTGGCAGGGAGCCTGCTTCTCCCTCTGCCTCTGCCTGCCACTCTGTCTGCCTGTGCTCGCTCACTCTCTCTCCCTCTCTCTCTGACAAATAAATAAATAAAATCTTTAAAAAAAAGTTATATACGAGAAAATTATTCTTACATTAAGTAAAACTATGACTAAATTAGTAAACAAGTCTAACAATTTAACTGAGTATTAATTCTACATTAAATTTGGACATTATATATTTAGATGTATAAATAAATTTGAATTTTATCTGGATGATATTTTACATGTTGTTAACAAGAAAATGAATCTAGAAATTCTAAAACAAATACAAATATTGAAAGGATATTAAAAATAGTTTATTTATTTCCATAATGTATTAGTTAGCAATGTGATTTATTCTCATTGGTACTTACCCAATTCTCCTAAAAATAACTTGCATCATAGAAACAAAACAAATAATTAACACTAAAATATAGAAAGGTAATAAAGAAGACTGTGTCAATCTCAAAAAAAAATCCTGAGATGGTGCCTGCAGGGATTCTTGACATAGGAGCCAATTCATTGTAAAATTCCTACAGAAAACAAAAAGCATGGTATTAAAATCACAGATATACCCTACTGTACATAGAAGTATTTTTTATCTCAATAAAAACTAAGGCAAAACAAAAGATACATTTCTTAATCTATTCACTTGTAACAGCAAAGTGTGACTCTCTATAAATAAAGATAATAGCATCAGCAATGCTCCTCAACAAATTGCCCCAATAAATGTAAAACTGCTACTTTTTATTACCCAGTAATATGACCATCTCTAGAACCCAAAATGGCTTCAGTAAGTTTCACTTTCTATTTTTATCTGGAAAACAACAAAAAATTCAGCTGTCCAACCTCCATATTTGTAGTGTCCAACAGTGTAGCTACTAGGTACAATGTAGCTATTAGCACTTGAAATGTGGCCAGTACAAATGGATATACTTTAAATACAAAATACATCCTGGATTTCAAACATAAAAAAAGAATGAAATGGACTAAATATAAAATAGCTCATTAATAATTTTTTAAAAGATTTTATTTATTTATTTGACAGACGGAAATCACAGAGAAGCAGGTAGAGAGAAAGGAGGAAGCAGGCTCCCTGCTGAGCAGAAAGCCTGATGCGGGGCTTGATCCCAGGACCCTGAGATCATGACCTGAGCCGAAGGCAGAGGCTTTAACCCACTGAGCCACCCAGGCGCCCCTCGTTAATAATTTTTATACTGTGTATACCTTAAAATAATATTTTAATATATTGGATTAAATAAAATATATTATTTAAATTCCTTTGGTTTTTTTTTTTTACTTTTACAAATGTGGCTACTAGAAAATTACACATGTGACTCATGTTATATTATTACTAAACAGTCCTGATGAAAGTAATTCAACTAGGACCCATTTTAAAGAGTAATTTAATTATTAAGACAGAAATCATAAAATTTCAAACATAAACATTTTTAGTTATAAGACTCAGGGTATACTTTTTTTGACCCTAAGCTAAAGGTGATCAACAAGACTCTTAGTTATATGTGATTTTATCTTCATTCTCACACCTGATCCATCTCCAACATCCATTTTGATCCTTAATCCCTAGCCTGAGAAGGGAGATTAGATATGAAATGATCTCCAGAAGAGCTCTTGGATGGACTGTGAATGCCTGCATCCCAGATCACTGGGTTTAGAAAAAAGTTAAAGTTTCAGTGTCACGCAGTAATACAGCTGTATCAAAGATGCTGCCTTCAAAATGTTTTGTACATGTGATCATATGATGAATCACATCTTTTTTGTCTACCTACTAAAGTTACTAGTTCTGTAAGATCCAATTCAAATCTCAATTTAATGAATATTCTTCCCATATCCCCCAGTCTCAATCGTTCCTTCCCCATATCCCCATGGCACTTTACTTATCCCTCTGTTATAGTGCTTAATGCAACTTGCTAGTTTGATTATAGTCATTTATGTATCTCCCAGAATATCTGGCCTCGTATCCTGCACATTCAATAAATACGTACTAACATTTCTTTAGTGGTTTTTGAAAGTCTGTCTCAACAGAAATGTTTCCTGAAATTCTGGTGAACTACAAATCCGAATATCCAGTGGGCACATTTGAGCATAAGGCATTAACTGTTTATATCACTCGTGTCATTAACAGTATAAAAACTAACTAATGAGGGTGCCTGGATGGCTCAGTGGGTTGGGGCTCTGCCTTTGGCTCGGGTTATGATCTCAGGGTCCTGGGATCGAGTCCTGCATCAGGCTCTCTGCTCAGCAGAGAGCCTGCTTCCCCCCTCTCTCTGCCTGCCTGTCTGCCTACTTGTGTGTGTGTCTCTCTGTGTGTCAAATAAATAAATGAAATCTAAAAAAACAAAACAAAACAAAACACTAACTAATGAGATGTCAATATTCTTAAGGACAGACATGCCTTATTCTTAAAACACCTAGTGTATTACACTCTGAGGCAAATCTAGTACCTGACATGCTAAGCAAAGGGGCACAACATAACATCAACTAAGAAATGCTAGACAAGGGACGCCTGGGTGGCTCAGTTGGTTAAGCGGCTGCCTTTGGCTCAGGTCATGACCCCAGCGTCCTGGGAACGAGTCCCACATTGGGCTCCTTGCTCCGCAGGGAGCCTGCTTCTCCCTCTGCCTCTGCCTGCCACTCTGTCTGCCTGTGCTCCCTCTCTTTCTCCCTCTCTGACAAATAAATAAATTAAAAAAAAAAAAAAGAAAAAAAAAGAAATGCTAGACAAAAGCAGCCCTTAATCCTATGTGCATTCTAGAGTCTTAAAGATTAAAGAGAAAGTCAGGGAAAGGCCTTCAATTATGGAGTTCTATTACGAATTTTTCCTACTTGCCTGCTAAATGTCAGGCCTATATATACACCCAAAAAAGACATGGTCCCTGTTCTTTAGGAACATGTGGCCTCTTAAAGGATCCTTTTACCCCAGTAGATATCTATATATGACTTACACTTCAGAAGATTTCTCCAGTGTTTAAACACATTGTTGTGATACATCACAACATGAAATTCCATGCACAGCATCTAAAATGCCATGTAATGACAGCAAATGACAGTAAGGTTCTAAGGTATATTATATGAACCAGAAAAATGTGTATTTAAATATATATTTTGTTATGCAAGTGGACATTATCACACATAAGTCATTTATTTCACTTTAGATTTAATTATTATTATTTTTTAAGATATTTGCTTATTTGACAGAGAGAGAGTGAGTGAGTGAGAGAGAGCACACACAGGCGGAGAGGGAGAAGCAGACTCTCCACTGAGCAGGAGCCCGATATGGGGCTCGACCCCAGTAACCTGGGATCAGGACCCAGGCTAAAGGCAAATGCTTAACTGACTGAGCCACCCAGCGGCCCCTCACTTCAGATTTAAAAAGTGCATTTAACTAACAAAACCACAACATTACTCGAATTTCAAAAGTCAGCTTCTAGGAGTACCTGAGTGGCTCAGTTGGTTAAAAAGTCAGCTTCCAATGTAATCCACTATTATGACCCCAAAATGAGATTCTTTACTATGGAATAGATATCTTACTGCCCACCCCTTTTTAATGCAAGCATTTTGCTGATGTAGTGGTTAAAATTACATTGGTTTTGGGGTGCGTGGGTGGCTCAGTCAGCTAAGCATCTGCCTTGGGCTCAGGGTCCTGGGATTGAGTCCCACATTGGGCTCTCCACTCTGCAGCAAGTCTGCTTCTCCCTCTCCCTCTGTGATCTCTTTCACTTTCACTCACTCTCAAATAAATAAATAAAATATTTTTTAAAAAATTACACTGGTTTTTAAATTCATTTAAATCTTTAATTTATTCTGACTTTAGATTCTATCGTTCCACATCAAGGGAGAAAGTAGCCTTAAAACACTGTGATATTGTTAAGGCTTAAGTACATCTAATTTATAAAACACCTAAATGAGATTTTATTTATTTATTTGAGAGAGACTACAGAGGAAGAGTGAGAAGCAGACTCCCTGCTGAGCAGAGAGCCCTATGCGGGGCTCAACCTGAGATCATGACGTGAGCCACCCAGGTGCCCCTAAATGAATTTTTTTTAAAAGATTTTATTTATTTATTTGAGAGAGAGAATGAGAGAGAGCTTGAGAGGGGAGAAGGTCAGAGGGAGAAGCAGACTCCCCACGGAGCTGGGAGCCCGATGTGGGACTCGATCCCGGGACTCCAGGATCATGACCTGAGCCGAAGGCAGTTGCTAACCCAACTGAGCCACCCAGGCGCCCCTAAATGAAATTTTCTTAAAAAGAGAAAACATATTAATGCTATATTTCTTCTAGATATTGTAATATGCTAAGTTATTTATTTTCTAAGTGGTAGGTAATTAGGTATTTACTACTCCTTGGATTTTTTTGCTCCTTATCTTTTTTTTTTTTTTTTTTTAAGATTTTATTTATTTATTTGACAGAGAGAGATCACAAGTAGGCAGAGAGGCAGGCAGAGAGAGAGAGAGGGAAGCAGGGTCCCTGCTGAGCAGAGAGCCCGATGCAGGACTCGATCCCAGGACCCTGAGATCATGACCTGAGCCAACAGCAGAGGCTTAACCCACTGAGCCACCCAGGCACCCTGCTCTTTATCTTCTACATCATATAGAGTTAGGTAAATTTATATATAATCTAAAACTTACTTAGTCATATTTAGTCCAAATTTCACTTCAAGAAATTTCAGCATGTGCCCATTTTCTTTGTGTGGGACAAACATCTGGAAGAAAAAAGGACAGTTACAACAAAGAACTATTAGCTAGGCTCACAGCAATATGTTTCTACCTAGAAATAGAAAACACAGCAAGACTATAAAATAAAAACTACAAACTAAAAATGAATTAAATAATACTTGGTATAACAACTAAGTCAAGAGATCTAGTGACTTAAGTCAATCAAATTACTTTATAGTTAATCGTAAAACTATAATGGGGTAGTAAGATTTCCACTTATCCTGCATGACTTAAGTAACTTACCCACTCTTTTCAAAACTTTTACTCATCTCAATTTACTTAATTACTTAATGTTACTTAATTGGGTAATGGTGACATTTTAAATTAAATGGAAAATAAAGTGTATCTTTTAAGTATATCTAGAAAAGAATTAGAATCCTATTTTTCCTATAAATATGATTGTTCAACTCAAAATTTTACTGTACAAACTCTATTATTATGCTCTCATTATTCTTATTAAAATTTAGCCCAGTATATTTCATTATTCAACTTGACCTACTACATGAATCTCACAAGCAGTTATTTACCTTCATTATAATGTTCAGTGTCACTGTCAGAGTACACACCAAGTAAAAATTAATCACTTTCATTATTTTAGCGATAAAAGTTCCTTTCTTCACATTCAGCTGTGGGGGAGAAATCATAAACAAAAAAGTGAGGTATGAAAAATTAACAATTAAAAGATTCACTGCAAGAATGATAAAAAGGCAATTCTCTTTACCTGAAGGCACTTAGCAAGCATTAAGGCTACTACTAAACTCAATAAAGGAGACACCAATAAAGCTGAATTCTCAAACTGCAGTAAATATCCCAGAAAGAGAGAAAATATATAGATTTTATAAACTTCATGAACCTGTTGGGACAAAATAAGATAAATGAGAATAAAATGAATTTTATTGTACATCTTCTCATTAGTTTCATTTAGTATAGATTTGACTCCAATTATAAAATAAATGCTCAACTATAATTTAGGATAGTATCCTACAAAAGTTCAATCTGTATTTTTAATGCTATAGTATATAATGAATTTGTTAATTTCTCAGAAATAACTCTCATAAACAAAGTAAAAAGCTTTAAAACCACGGACATCTTAATCATCCTGAATGAACCTGCTTTCACCTTGATTTAATTTTACTTTGCTTGCCCTGTTATTAAAATCCATCTAAACAACATCAAACTGCAAAAATCAAAAGTCACAATCTTTAGAAGCAGTTCCGAAAACCTACCTAATGAAAACCTACTGCCATGAAATCTAACACCAGAGATAAGTATTTTTAGATTTGGTCCATTTAACAATAAGCATAAGAAAGTTAAATTCAATGTCCTAATAGAAGATCTCCCAGTAAAGACACATGTCTTAGAAAATATCTTTTCTAAAACTCAGTAATATAGTAATTTAACCTATCATAAGATTAATTCCTTTTGGAAAAGGAAAACTAAGACAAAATATAGGCATTAGTTGGGGGGGGGGTTGGAATCAAAGGCAGAGTGCTAAAGGTAAGGAAAAAAAAAAAAAAAAAAAAGAAAAGGACAGAATGAACAATATCCCTAAGAGGCCAGAGCCATTAAGAAAAGAAATACCTTACTACTGGAAGGCTGAAGCAATGACTGGGAAAGGCCACAATGGGATCTTCCAAGTGCTAAAAATTTTCTTTCTTTCTTTTTTTTAAAGATTTTTTTCAGAGAGAGAAAGAGAACGAGAGCACACACAAGCAGGGGGAGCGGAGTAGAGGGAGAAGCAGGTTCCCCACTAAGCAAGTAAGTAGCCCAAAGCAGGACTTGATCCCAGGACCCCAGGATGATGACCTGAGCGGAAGACAGAAGCTTAACCGACTGAGCCACCCTGGTGTCCCTGAAATTTTTCTACTTCCTGATTTTGGATGCTGGCTCTGTGGATACACATATGTGCCAGTTAATGAATGACTAACTGTCTCTTAGCTCCCAACCTATCCCTCCACTGCCTGCCTTGTAATGCAGGAGACTCTTCAATCTATGTTTCTGCTTTTCCAGCTGGCTCCCTATTAAACTCTGCCCATGTGAAATGCTCGAGACAGATTACAAGGCTGGAGGAGAATTCAGGAGCTAGCTGGCTTCCAGTCTGTTTTGCAGCTCCTGTGACTATCCTATTAGCAGTAATTCTTCACTCCAACAGAGCCATTCCTTCTAGCTGAAGCAGCTGAATGCAGGTGCAGTCTGTCCAGCACTTGAAGAACAGCTTTATCACATTCTCTTGCCCCCGAGACCCCAGGGCCAGTTAGCCAGAGTCCCATTCACAGAGGTCTGTGTTGCATTTCCATGGGGCCCTTCCTTCCAGTTTAGAGACACCAGCAAAGCCAGGGAGTGGCCCCTCATTAGCAGTCTGAGTTTCAGCTCCACAGATGTCCCTCCTCTAAGTTTTGAAGTTTTAATTAATTCCAAATTCTCCCCTTTGCTTCCTCAGCTCTGGTAGTGGTACCTGCTTCTTACAAACTGCTACCTCTATGATACTTTCAGGTTCTTACTACCCTTTCAATTAACAAGATAATGACATTATATTTTATGTAATTAACAAGATAGTGACATTAATGATTCTTTATCTTAAATTCTCTCTATTCAATTAACATAAGTGTATTCATCAGGATTCTGGATCATCTAAACATACAGGATTAAGAAAAGAAAGAGCAAGAAGATCCCCAAATTTCTGGCTTGGACAACATATTAAATACTTAATAAATGTTTATAAATAAAAGAAAGATGAGAGAGGGGTGAAAAAGAAAAAGATAAAGAAAGGAACCAAATGCTGATGGGAACATTTAACCATGGCAGGCACGTACATACACTGCTATAACCATTCTGGACAAAGGTTTGGTATTTAGTTAGGTTGAATATTCACATATCCTTTGACTTGTAATTCCACTATGAGGTATATACTCGAGAAAAATCTCGCACTTATGTGCCAGGTAAAAACGTTTACAGCAGCACTGGTTATATGGACAATAAACTAGAAAAAGTGAAATGTCCATCAACAATAAAATATATAAATAAATAAAAATGAATGAAATCTAGCTCTGCACATCATCAAGATAGGCGGTAAAACCCATAAGGAAACGGGAAAGGATTAACCAAAATTCAGGACAGCGAGCCTCTGTTAGGGAGGGAGCAGGATGTGGCTGGAAACATGAAGAGAGGGACTTCTGGGTATTTCAGTGTTCCATTTCTTGGCCTGGATGGTCAAATACTCATATTTTATTCTGTATAGTATATGTACACTGCATATGTATACCCTTTTGTACATGTTCTATATGCCACTTTTTCTTTTTTAAAGAAATATAAAGGGGAGGCAAAAGGGCTGAAAATGGAGAAGAAACACATGGTTGACTGGTTAAGAAGACCTTCTTTAAGGGAATTTCATAGTGTTTCTAAAAGGGTGGGAAGAATGAGTTTAGCAATATTTTGAGTAGAATTATAAATCAGAGCCTACTAAAACATTTCAAAATAAAGCTTAGAAGCTAAATGATCTTAAGATACAGCACTATAAAAACATTTACTCTCTGGATTTAAAATCACAATTTCAAAATTCAAAATACCTTGTCACTTTGCTCCAGTGAAAAACTATCTAGCAAGAAAAGAGATATTGCTTGAAGAAATAAGAGATAGTGGCTGTACTCCCACATCATCATAAATGTGTAAGTTGAAGCACTCATCAATAAGTAGCAAAATCTCTAGGGAAAACAAAGAAAGAAACTAAGTATCAGTAGCCTTATTACTATAAAAATCTATGAGGTTGTTACCTCAAAGTTGCAGCTCTATCACTGGTTATACTTTAAGCTATATAATTCTAGAAACTTTGTTTTTAAAAGTTGCATAAGTATTACTAAATCCTCATATAAACAGTAAGATCTTAAATAGAGCACACAGACAGAAATCAACGGCTTGTCCTTCAAAATTTAACATCATATTGAGAATTTCAGGATGACAAAGGGAAAAAATTCAGTACACTTTCAACTCAAAAGAGATAAAGTAATCTAAGATAATGGTGGCTTTACTAGACTTGGCTGATGGGCTTTTGTTACTGTGAAGGTAACTCCACTCACCCTAGAAAATATTTTCACTTCTGTAGTGCTTCATATTTCCCTAAGAGTTTCCATTTAAATAGTCTGTTTACATCTCAGCCTATTACACAGTCATGGAAAAAAGCCCATTGCTTTTTTTTATTGCTTCTTAGCAAAAGTGTGCCCTTACCTTTCCCCAGTGCTTGTACTGTCAACCACATAAAACTCTCTTTTCCTTTGTTATGGTACTAAACACAAGGATTTCTTGCCCTTGCCTGAAAACTACCTGGGTAAAATAATTTCTGTCCTTCCAAATGTCATCTCTCAAATGATCCCTTAGTAGGAAACCAAGTCTGACAAATCCACTGTTTCTCAGCATATTTCTAACAACCTCTACTTGCTCCAGGGACCTACATTTTTATTCCCAATTTCCCCACCAGCCATGGTGTCAAATGACTTGGTTCTGATAAGAACAGCAAAGGAGAAGGGTCATAAGGGTCTAGTCAAACCCGAGAAAACAACCATACTCTCTAAAACTTAATCTTTCAGACTCAGCTGACTATAGTCAATGATAAATTTTGGAGTCAGAAATACCTCAGGCCATCAGCAGATATAAGGATTTTCGAGCATCCTGAATAAGATTAACACCAGAGAACAAAATGTAAGAGATGGAAGAAGTCTACCAGTTGGTCAAAGAATAAATACCAACTGCCAGGCCCAGAAGAGCTTAGCACTGACAGAACACTTAAGCATCTGCTCTTCATATCACCACAGCTATAAGAGAAAGTGTTCTGGAAACTTCTAATGTAGAACAACCAGAACTGTAATAACAAGGCCTGAAATCATGATCCCCAGAGAAACCAGTTCCAGAAATCGATGAAGGCTCAAATCTAGATCCAGCCTAATTAATCTACTAGACATGTGGATATTACTTCAAGCATAATAGGAAAAAAACTACAGTATAACGAAGCAAATTGCTAATTCCAAGGTTTTATTCTCAAACTATTCTAAAGAAAATGCAGCAAAATAAAAGAAATATATGTCAAACACAATCTGGACAATTAGCTATGTTTTTCCTTTCTCTGAACATTTTCAAAATTCTGTGCACTCTGGTCTACCCCTTACCTTGCTCACTTCATTTTCAACTACGTCTTTATTGTGAACTATTTTATTATACATATTACTTGACACATTAAGTGTGTTTCAGTAATCAACCACAGAGGTCTCTAGATAGCTCCAGATAATTGCACAAAATATCTGAGATGCAACTGGGACCACAAGCCCTAGCCTCAAGAATGGGAAGCAAACTACAAAATATGTGATTAAAATATACATATTGCTGTAATCCTACTCAGTAATGAAAACAAGCAAACAATTGACAGAATGCAACAAGTCACATGGATGTCAAGGGCATTAGGCTAAATGAAAAAAGCCAGTCTTGAAGGAAAACATACTATATAATTCCATTTGTATAACCTTTCAAAATGACAAAATCATAGTGATAGAGAACAGAGCAATGGTTACCAGAAAAACAGAAAATAGGCAGCACTACCATAAAAGTTAACGTTACTGCCATTTGTAGTCACTCGTGTGTGTTTTTTAAAGGTTTTATTTATTTATTTGACAGAGAGAAAGCGAAAGAGGGAACACGAGCAGAGAGAGCGGGAGAGGGAGAAGCAGGATTCCTGCTGAACAGGGAGCCTGATGCGGGGCTCGATCCCAGGACCCTGAGATCATGACCTGAGCCGAAGGCAGACACCTAACGACTGAGCCACTCAGGCGCTCCTGTAGTCACTCGTTGTATCTTCATTAATATTTCCTTAACTTGGAAAACCTAAAAGCTATCAATATTACAGAAAATGGTAAATGAGACAAATTTTCAAAATAATATATTTGTCAAGTAACTGCACCGAAACAATGTATCATCTTTTTCCTTAAAATAATTTACCATCTATCAGACTAGACTAACAGTGTTGTATAATAGGACTGCCTAAATATATTCTTTATTATGTAGTAATTAGGCTTCACTAATGATTATAACTTAACTGTTAATATGATTAGCTTTAGAATTTTACACCACAGGGGCACCTGGGTGGCTCAGTGGGTTAAGCCTCTGCCTTCGGCTCAGGTCATGATCTCAGGGTCCTGAAATCGAGTTCTGTATCCGGCTCTCTGCTCGGCAGGGAGCCTGTTTCCCTCTCTCTCTCTGCCTGCCTCTCTGCCTTGTGATCTTGTGATCTCTGTCAAATAATAAAATCTTTTTAATAAAATAAAATTTTATACCACATTTGCAATACACCAAAATTAATTGTGACAAATAAATTTGCACCTTACCTCTCCATAAGTATTTAAGTTGCTTTTTAAATAGCCTGTAAGTGCAGCAATTTGGCATGCGAAATATGGTAGTGCCCAGTTTTCTCTTAAAGGAATGGAGTATTCAATTCTTGTTGTATCTACCCTAAAGTAAGCCATAAATGAAGAGCAAGATAGCAAGATATTATATTTGTGTAACACAGGACTTTTCAAAGCACTTTCACACAATCTCATTGTTCTCTATACCAATCCTGTGAGTTAGGAATAGAAAAAGCCACCACTGTCTATACAGCATCTCTGAGCAAATTAAGCATCTCATCCAGCCACCATACTCTCCCTTCCAGGAAGACTCAGTGCTGCCGTGTACTGCTTGGTGGAGAGATGGGCCTCTAGAAAAATTGAAAAAGGCACCCCTGCTCTGAGCAGATAGGCCTCATGCTAAGGCAACATAGCTTGTTGCAGAAGACACTGGATTTCAGCTCCTACTCTCTCTTCCCTTAATGAGATGGCTACCCTTCTCTAGAGTACACTCTGCATTACATAATTAGCAGGCCTGACAAAGCCAAAGTTCTTATCCTCCCTTATTTAAAGAATATGAAGCTCAGAGAGGTGATATGGCCTAATCAAGGTCATAGAGCTAATAGGTGACGCAACTGGGATTACAGTGCATATCTTCTGATATCTTGTTTAATAATCTTTTCAATCAGCAGTCCTTCATGGGATATAACCAGAAACTTTAAAAAATCCCCATAATCACAAATACAGCATGTCTTTCCATGCTATTCCTAAGTTTCTCCTCAATTTGCACTGACAGCAGGTTGTGTCCTGTACATATCCTCACACCTGAAGACTACCTTTCCAATAATCATTAAATTTGGAATTCATACACTCAACGACTCTTTTCCACACAGAAACAAAGACTGCTTTAAAAATTTTATGAAAATTGCTGTATAACTCTTCTAAACAATGGAGGGGGATATATTTGCATACAATTTAGTTCAACTGAATTATGGTATAGGATATTACTTAGCAATGAAAATGAATAAACTACTGATATGCCCAACATACATGAATCTCAAAGTAATTATGTTGAGTGGAAAAAAAAACAACAAAAAAGCATATGCTGTATGACTCCATTACATAAAATTCCAGGAAATGCAAACTAATTATAAAGACAGAAAGTAGATCATTGGTTTCCTGAAGACAACGGGACAGTTAGTAGAGGTGGGATAAGAAGAGGAAAGAAGGAAGCATTACCTGGGGGGAACAAAGAAACTTTTGGATGACAGATGTTTATTATATGATTTTGTTGATGGTTTCATGAGTGTGTCTAAATGTCCGAACTGATCAAACTGTACACTTTAAATATACATTTTGTCAGTTATACCTCAATAAAACTGTTAAAGAGTGTTTTAAGAAAACTTGTCTTCTACAAATGTATATGTGATTGAATACATATATATGAAAAAACAGGATCATATGTGAAGATCATATGAAATAAAAGCTGTAAAGAACTTAGCAGTGTGGGGCACCTGGGTGGCTCAGTTGGTTGAGCGACTGCCTTCAGTTCAGGTCATGATCCTGGAGTCCCGGGATCGAGTCCCGCATCGGGCTCCCAGACTCAGGGAGTCTGCTTCTCCCTCTGACCACCTCCTTGCTCATGGTCTCTCTCACTGTCTCTCTCTCAAATAAATAAATATTAAAAAAAAAAACAAAAAACTTAGCAGTGTGTCTACAACCTAGTAAACAGTATTAGACTGGCTCTTTTATAATTCTGTAATGACCTACTTTCACTTAATGATATATTATGATAATCTTTCCATAACTTATGTAACATTAAATACACGTATAGAATATTTAACGGTCATGACACATCATTATATAGATTAATGATAATCTAACCAATTTCTATTGTTATATACTTATACTGTTTTTGATATTACCTTTTACAAAGATTTTCAAAACATGAACCAATGTTGGCAGCTCCTTCCACCCACAGGTCCTGTCCCTGTGCTTTAATAAAAACACCTTTTTTTTAAAAAAGATTTTATTTGTTTATTTAACAGATTTTATTTGTTTATTTAACACATGCAGGGGGAGTGGGACAGGGAGAAGCAGGCTTCCCGCTAAGCAGGGAGCCCGATGCAGGGTTCGATCCCAGGACCCCGGGATCATGACCTGAGCTGAAGGCAGCCGCTTAACAACTAAGCCACAAGGGTATCTTGTTTATGCTGAGAGTAGAAATCTGGTTCTAGCAAAATATCATTTTCACATTAAATTAATCTTTTCAGTTACTATTTTCCTGGTTGATTATTTCATTAGTAAATTGGTTTCGGTTTTATAGTACCATAAGCAGCGTAAGCATTCAGAGCATTACCTAGTTTTATATGTAAACAGCATTATAATTCAAATTATTTAAGTAAATACATGGAACCCATGAAAATACAGAACTGAAGTTTGAGAAATGTTGAGTTGGATAACATATAAAACAGTTTGGCATATCAATGCATAATGTGTGAAAGTTAAAAAACATTTACACAGGGGTGCCTCGGTGGCTCAGTGGGTTAAGCCTCTGCCTTCGGCTCAGGTCATGATCTCAAGGTCCTGGGATAGAGCCCCGCATCAGGTTCTCTGCTCAGGAGGGAGCCTGCTTCCCCCTCTCTTTCTGCCTGCCTCTCTGCCTACTTGTGATTTCTTTCTGTGTCCAATAAATAAATAAAAATCTTTAAAAAATTTTTTTACACAGTATCAGTGTAACTTTAATGGCAGCATATTGCCTTGCACTGATGTATCACAATTTACCTAACCATTCTCTTATATTTAGATGGTTTTCTAATTTTTTGTATTATTGTCCTTTTCTAGATTACTGCCTTGCAATAAAATAGAATTCCTGAGAAAGACTATCACCTATATTGAAAAAGCTTACACATGCATAAGTATTCTGAGTATACCAATAGCATCACAACAGACCCAGCATGGTATGTCACCATTATTGTGTTAGCTATACCTTTAGAACATGTGCATTTCCTTGCATCTTACCTCTTTATTATTACTAATGAAAATTATTTTGGGGGGCCAAAGACTAACTTTATTTTTTTTTAAAGATTTTATTTATTTGAGAGAGAGAAAGCAGAGGCAGGAGGAGGGGGTAGAGGGAGAGGGAGAAGTAGGCTCCCCACTGAACAGGGTGCCAGAGACCCCAGGACTCTGAGATCATGACCTGAGCAGAAGGCAGACTCTTCACTGACTCAGCCACCCAGGCGCCCCCAAAGACTAACTTTAATATACACTTTTAATCACATACTTTTTTTCTTTGCCCTTCAAATACAAAGATGTTTCCACTGAAATGATACCCAGATATATATTTGTAGATTAGGAGATCAGTAGGGACTGTTTCCATATTGTTTATATGTGAAGCCAGGTCTCAGGTTAGCCAATTCTTTTTTAAAATTTATTTGTCAGAGAGAGAGGGAGAGAGAGAGAGCGAGCACAGGCAGAGTGGCAGGCAGAGGCAGAGGGAGAAGCAGGCTCCCTGCCGAGCAAGGAGCCTGATGTGGGACTTGATCCCAGGACTCTGGGATCATGACCTGAGCCAAAGGCAGCCGCTCAACCAACTGAGCCACCCAGGCGTCCCTCAGGTTAGCCCATTTTTGTGATATATCTGTTATAAGGGAGTCAGTCGCCTTTGATTTTTTCCCCCAGTACTGTCTATACAGTGTGGTTTCCTAAATTTCCTCGAATTTTCTAGTATGCCTACATCTTTTGGTTTTATAATCCTGCTTTCCCCTTATGGTATTAAGGAACATGTAACACAAAATACAATTACCAACACCAATAATATAACGTAATGACTAATATCTTTTTATACTTTTCTAGGCATTCATATATAAACTCTAAAGCTGGTGCATAGGGGTGCCTGGGTGGCTCAGCTCAGGTCGTGACCTCAGGGTGTGAGATCAAATCCTGTGTTAGGCTCCACACTTAGTGTGGAGTCTGCTTGGGACTCTGTCCCTCTCCCTCTGCACCGTCCCCCAACCTCACTCACATGCACGCACTCTCTCTCAAATAAATAAATAAATAATCTTAAACAAGAGCTGGTGAATAAAAAAAGCATATTCTCTTTCATAGCACCAAAATATATTTTGCAGCATAATATATACCAATGAAAAATGAAAAAAGAGCAAAACAAATAAAAACTACTTGCTAAGAATGTTTTAATTGCCAAAGGATACATTTTAGTAGGACATATCAGGTTAATTTTTCTACCTAACTCCAGCTCCAGCTCCCCAAGATACACACTGTACAATGAAATAAGGCCAATTTCCTTCTAATTCTAAGTGTCTCTAAAATACTCTATTTGGCAAGGACTCCTATTATTCTTTAATGCTGTTATTCTTACATGGAAAAGTTGCCTGGGCTTCCTCTTCAAACTTCTGATAAAGATAAAGTCTAGAAATTAAACAAAATGAACATTACAAATTCACTACTAGGGCACCCAGCTGGCTCAGTTGGAAGAGCATGTGACTTTTTTTTTTTTTTTAAAGATTTATTTATTTATTTATTTGACAGAGAGAGAGAGAGAGAGCACAGTAGACAGAGAGGCAGGCAGAGAGAGAGGGAAGCAGGCTCCTCGCTGAGCAGAGAGCCCAATGTGGGACTAGATCCCAGGACCCTGAGATCATGACCCGAGCCGAAGGCAGCGGCCCAACCCACTGAGCCACCCAAGCGCCCAAGCATGTGACTCTTGATCTCAGGGTCCTCAGTGGACCACTGGAGGACCACTGGTCCTCAAGCCCCACATGGAGGACATGAAGCCCACTTAAAGAAAAAGAAAGTCTGCTGCCTGTAGTAGCCAGTTTCCAAGATGGTCTGCAATGTATTAAAATCCTGTGTAGTTACTTCCCACAATGCACCAAAGTCAGTGCATGATCAATAGAACAGGGCAGAGTAATGTCCTAACATTTCTGGTATTAGGTTATAAAAGAGATCTTACTTCCACGATGGCACACTCACTCCACACTCTTTTGGATCACTCATGCTAAAGAAAGCCAGTAGCCAAATTGTGAGCAGCTCTATGGTGAGGCTCATGTGATGAGAAACTAAGCCTTCCAGGTCAACAATCAGCAAGTTACTGAGGCTTCTTGTAAAAAAGTCACATGAATGAGCTTGGAAGTAGACGGTTCAGGCCAGTCAAGCCTTCAGATGCCTATAACCCTAAACAACTTCTTTTTTTTAAGATTTTATTTACTTATTTGGCAGAGAGCAGAAGAGCACAAGCAGGGGGAACAGCAGAGGAAGAGGGAGAAGCAGGCTCCCAGTTGAGTAAGGAGCCCTCTGCGAGGCTTGATCCCAGGACCCCGGGATCATGACCTGAGCCAAAAACAAGAATTGGATGCTTAACCAACTGAGCCAACCAGGTGCCCCTTAAATTACATTTTTCTGTTTTCATTAGCTATATTCTTCATTCTTAAAAGGTAGAGTTTTTCTTTATTTTCTTTTTTTAAAGTAGGCTCCATCCCCAAAACACAGGGCATGAACTCACAACCCTGAGATCAAGAGTTGGATGCTCTACTGACTGAGCCACCCAGGTGTCCCTAGAGTATTCATCCCCAGAGTATTTCTTTATTCCAGGGTTCTTTGGTTACCTTTAAATTCAATTACTATTAGAAAGTCAGAATTTCACTTTACCCATTTCTAATTTCACTTTACCCATTTCTAAGAAATTGTTTTTTTGTTTTTTTTTTAAAGATTTTATTTATTTATTTGACAGACAGAGATTACGAGTAGGCAAGAGAGGCAGGCAGGGAGAGAGAGGAGGAAGCAGGCTCTCCGCGGAGCAGAGAGCCCGATGCGGGGCTCGATCCCAGGACTCTGGGATCATGACCTGAGCCGAAAGCAGAGGCTTTAACCCACTGAGCCACCCAGGTGCCCTAAGAAATTGTTTAATGGCTGCCTCATATAGTGATAAAACAAACTTTCTGGTATTCTTTAAAAATATATATTTTTAATATAGTTATATATTTAATGAGTTTATATATATATATATATATATATATATATATATATTTATTTTAAAGTAGGCTCTACCCTCAACATGTGGCTTGAACTCACAACCTTGAGATTTAGAATTGTGTGCTCTACTGACTGAGCCAGGATGTCTTCTTTTTTTTAAGCATTGGTATTCTCTTTTTTAAGCATGTTTTTCTCCTTTGGGATTTTCATTGATTCAGTAGTGCTAAATCCATTACCACCGTTGTTTTTGTTGTTCAAGTTGTTACAACTTTGGTTAATACAAGTTCTTTCAGGCTAACTGCTGAGTTAGCATCTTCATAACATCTTCATTAATTTTTTTTAAGATTTTATTTATTTATTTGAGAGAGAGGCAGTGAGAGAGAACATGATCGAGGAGAAGGTCAGAGGGAGAAGCAGACTCTCCGTGGAGCTGGGAGCCCGATGCGGGACTCGATCCCGGGACTCCGGGATCATGACCTGAGCCGAAGGCAGTCGTCCAACCAACTGAGCCACCCAGGCATCCCACATCTTCATTAATTTTTGAAAGCTCTTGTTTTCTGGCTCAACAAGGTGAGCAGGCTCACCTTATACATTCCCTGTGAAAGATTTGGATTAGCCGCTTCTCTATGGAGCTTTAGTTCCTTTTAGTATAGACTAATATTAGAGAATCTAGTGTAGATGCTACGAGGATAAGATGGTTTCTTGTTACATCAGAAAAGTGCTTGTTAGGGAATATTTTAAGTTGCCGTGTACTTTTCTAAAATTCTATTAGGATTCATTGTTAGAAATTTAGTAGTCCACTCAAAATATTTCAGAACTCATAGACTAGGTCTAGAAAGTCTTGCTTTTTAGAATGAAATTTATTTAGTACAAAACTGGCACTTACAATAATTGAAGGATTGCTTTTTTGATTATGTGATGTGTTATTGCTACATACCAAATCAGCCTAAAACTTAACAGCTTAAAACAATAAATATTATGTCAGTTTCTGATGGTCAGGAATCCACAGTGGCTTAACTGGGTGGTCCTGTTTCAGGACCTGTTTTTGAGGGTACAGTCAAGAGTTGTTTAGGGTGGGGCAACCCTAAGTTGGGCTCCCTGCTCGGCAGAGAGTCTGCTTCCTCCCTGCCCCTCCCCCTCTTATTTGCACTCTCTCTCTAAAATAAATAAATCTTTAAAAAAAGAAAAATATAATTTAATAAACCCTGATGTAATCACTAATTTCAGGAAAGATTAGCAACTGGAGTTACAACCCTTAGGTAAATGGTTAATGTTAAAAAGGACATTCATGTGGTACCCCAAAACACCACACAAATTATATTCTAGTCATACTATTCAATGAAGAAATCTGTCATCCCCCAAACCAGCAGTCAATCTCAGACTCACTAGAGGTAGGCCACATAAATACCATGTAACTTTTTATATCATGGAACATGAAAAACCCATCATCTACGATTTTTTTTTCATCTATGATACATTCTAACTAGAATTGTTCTCTTGAATTCATCAAGCCTTTGGTATAACTTCCAGATTATAGAAACACAAAGAGGAAAGAGCTATGACACCACAAGAAAGCAAAAAGAGAAATCCATAAGGTGGGACATTCTGTAGGACAACTAACTGGTCTCTTCAATTAAAAAAAAAGGGATGGGACGCCTGGGTGGCTCAGTTGGTTAAGCGGCTGCCTTCGGCTCAGGTCATGATCCCAGCATCCTGGGATCGAGTCCCACATCGGGCTCCTTGCTCGGCAGGGAACCTGCTTCTCCCTCTGCCTCTGCCTGCCACTCTGTCTGCCTGTGCTCACTCTCTCTCTCTCTCTGACAAATAAATAAATAAAATCTTAAAAAAAAAAAAAGGAGGATTATGGAGGACTTAAAGAGAATTAAGGAGGGGCACCTGCTGGCTCAGTCAATAGAGCACTGCAACTCTTGATCACAGTCTTGAGTTCAAGTTTCACATTGGGCATAGAGCTTACTTAAAAAAAACTGGGCAGGAGCACAGAGTCTGAAGCAGGGCTCAATCTCATGACCCTGAAATCACTACCTGAGCTGGAATCAAGAGTCAGATGCTTAACCGACTGAGCCACTCTGGTGCCCTTAAAGAATTTTTTTTTTTTTTGAACTTTAAAGATCAGATTTATTTGGAGAAAACAAAACAAAAAAGCCCTAAAGATTTCTTAAAAATCCTTCATATCAAATTACTGGCAATATGTGACTCTAAATATAAACAAAGCCCAGTAAGAGCTATAGATCTTAATGCTGAGTCTCAATAATTTGAAAGTAGTGTATTTTTTATTTAGCAATTGCCAAAAGAAAATGTTATAACGAATGTTTCATTTTTAAAAATTTAGTCATGATAAGTGTTAGAGGAGAAAAGTATAATGGAAAGAAAGAATATCTATCCTTCAAAACTAAACTTTGGACACCAACCAATGCCAAGAAAATTTTTATGTCTCAAACGAGCCCTCCATTTCTAAAGACCCACTGCCTACTCTCTTTTTACTCACAATTAAAGAAAGGGGGGTGCTTTGATTACCAAAAAGGATGGGTTTATTCATTCAGAGCACTCTGTGATAGATTAATACAGAATCCTTATCTGTGGTGATTAACTTAATAGTGATATATGTGATGCCTCTCCTTTTCACAAAATCATGTCATCAGTTTTAAATAAAAGAGGAAAGAAAAGGCACATCCATGTATGCCAATGTTACTATGTCTGATAAAAGAGAGATGTAAGGTAGATGTATTATTCTTCAGTTGTTGCATGACAAATGACCACACAAGTATAGACTTAAAACAACATAAATTTATTAGCTCACAAACCTACCCCAGTATTTCTGAATATTCTGCTCAGGATCTCTCTAAGCTAAAATCAAAACATCAGCCAGGGCTGCTGCTCTCATCCCAGGGCTCGTGGTCCTTCCCAGGGTCACTGGTTATTGGCAAAATTCATTTCCTCCTCACTTCACAGCAACAGCGCAGCAATCCATCTCATGCTTCAAATATCTCTGACTTGCCCTTCTGCACCAGATATAAAAAGATCTCCACCTTTAAGGGCTCATGTGGCTGATTAGATCAGGTCCACTAGGAAATCTTCCTACCTTAAGGTCAACTGTGCCATTTAACATAACAATGACAGGAATGATATCTCATCTTGTGCACAGGTGGGGATTAGGGTGTGGAATATTTGGGGGGTGGCATTTTTAGAACCAAATACCACAGCCATAAAAAAATAAAACTGTAAAACTTAATTTAAAATCCATTTCTTACCTGTTAATAATGAACCATGCAACAGTAAGCATTCCTGCAAGCCATGTTCCACTCATAAGCCAACTTGTAACAAATAAAGCAGTAACATATATTCCCTGCAATCCAAAAACAATGCCGATATAGAAATAAACTGGCTCAATAATCTCCTAATTGGGGGGGAAAAAAAGAGGAGATAATACAATGATATCACATAATTTTAATTATTTGCAAATATGTAAGAAAATAAATATTAAAGTCAAAAGAAAACATACATTGCTACCAGTTGCTTGATATAAAACACTGGCAATAAGTTCTGGATACAGAGACATTTGCTGCACTGCATTTATAGTCTTCAGAGATACAGTTTTGTTATTGTGTGTCAATTCATAAACACCTAAAGACAGAAAAATTTTTCTCCAGATTATTTATTCTGCTTTTACAATAATTAAACATGTCATTCAGAGATCATTAAATATTTTAAATATTTACTAATTACCAAGAAAAATCTCAAAGTAAAATATACTGAGTGTGCCTCATTTTTCCAATGCTTTTATTAAGTATAAGAAAGAATAATACTTATACTCTAAGATAAATCTCCAAATTCAAGGGTCTCCCTCTGACCCTCTCCCATCCGTGCTCTCCCTCTCTCAAATAAAATAAAATCTTAAAAAAAAAAAAACAAAACAAATGTGGGGGGTACGTAGCTGGTTCAGTTGGTAGAACATGCAACTCTTGACCTCAGGGTCCTGAGTTTAAGCCCCATGTTGGTACAGTTTAAAAAAAAAAAAAATGTGGTTATCATACCTCTTTCAAATGAGGGTGCTTTTAACATATCTTTATAATAAGAGTAATAAATGGCACTGTCACCTTGAAATGTGATTTCTCGTTCAAGTTCCTAAAAGAAAATGAAATGATTATTTAAATACCAGTATCCTAAATTTCACCTGCAATCTTCTTTCTCTTCATCTCTTAAATTAATGCTATTTATTTATCCTTTTATTCAAAGAAACATGCTTGAATTTTCCTTTAATCACTTTAATTTCTTTTAATCACTAATGAAAACACCTAAGGTTTGGGGCACCTGAGTGGCTCAGTCAGTTAAGTGTCCAACTCTTGATTTGGGCTTGGGTCGTGATCTCAGAATCCTGAGACTAAGCCCTGCATCAGGCTCTGTGCTCAGTAGAGTCTGCTTGAGATTCTCTTCCCCTCTCTTTGCCCTTCTCCCTGCTCACATACTCTCTCTCAAATAAACCAATCTTAAAAAAAAAAAAAAGAAAGAAAGAAACACCCAAGGTTTAAAATGGATTGTAGCTCATAAGGCATTTACCTATTATATATAAAGAAAATCTAGAAGGAAAACCAGAAAAAAATGCCCTAAGGACAGCAAGAATAGTAAGGCAGGTAATAAAAAATAATGGTTGAGGGGTGTCTGGGTGGCTCAGTGGGTTGGAGCCTCTGCCTTCGGCTCAGGTCATGGTCCTGGGGTCCTGGGATCGAGCCCCACATCGGGCTCTCTGCTTGGCGGGGAGCCTGCTTCCTCCTCTCTCTCTCTCTGCCTGCCTCTCTGCCTACTTGAGATCTCGGTCTGTCAAATAAATAAATAAAATCCTAAAAAAAAAAAAAAAGAAAATGATGGTTGAAGTATTAAAGTCCATAATAAAAAAGAAAAATTTAAGAAGAAATCAGTATTTTCTATTGCTTTTCCACTTCCTTAAATATCCAGAACTATAAGCCCTTAACTCTTTTCTATAGCAAGAACACATAATCAGTGCTTTTCAAAAGAAATTCCAGAAATAGAGGCAAATCTTAAGTTCCTAAAATTGAGTTATACAGGGTGCCAGAGTGGTTTAGTTAGTTAAGCATCTGACTCTCGATTTCAGCTCAGGTCCTGAGATCATGACCTGAGGGGTCATGAGAAGGCTCATGACCTCTTAGGGTCATGAGATTGAGCCCAGCTCCACATCAGACTCCATGCTCAGCACGGAGTCTGTGATTCTCACCCTTGCCCCAACCCCCAACTCATGTTCTCTCTTGCTCTCTAAAAATAAATAAATCTTTTAAAAAATTATTAAAAAATTGAGCTATATAGGTAATTCAAAAACAATGTAAAACCTTGTGCATTTCATGATAAATCAAGCTTTTGTAAATCTATAGTCTCTGAAAATGAAACTCCTTTATTTTCATGCATAACATTTATCAATTAATGCAAAAGATATCAGAGTAGTTTCTCCTAAGTTTGGCTAACAGAATTTCCTAAGATAAAAATGGGTATTACCCAAAGAGTTCTATAGTTAAATAAGTTGTGCAAAGGCAGCATTAAAGAAAATGGGTTTCTTTACGACTTCCCAGAGTATCAGTATATCTTATGCAACTGTGAATCTCTAGGAGGAAACCTTTTCTAGATCTATTTGATCAGTGAATTTTTTCCCCATTTAGAGCTTATTAATCAAAATAAATTTCCTTAACAACAAAAATCAGATAAATTTCCTTAAAATGATTCTTTATGAATGGAAACAGATTTATTTCTAAGATTTCAAAGATATAAACCTTTGATCACTTCTTCTCACATTTAATGTGCATATGAGTTTCAGACATCTTATTAAAACATCTCCGATTGGGGGCGACTGGGTGGTTCAGTGGGTTAAGTGGCTGCCTTCGGCTCGGGTCATGATCCTGGGGTCCTAGGATCGAGGCCCACATCGGGCTCCCTGCTCAGTGGAGAGCCTGCTTCTCCCTCTCCCTCGCCACTCTGCATGTTTGTGCTCTGTCTCTACCTCTCTGCTAAATAAAAAAATCTTTAAAAAAAAAAAAAAAGATCTTGGATAGATTTTGATTCTGAAGTGGGGCCTGAGAATCTGCAATTCTAAAAAAGCTCCCAGGTAAAGTCAATGTTCCTAACTCATACAGTGTTATAAAAAACACAGTATTTTTTATATTTTCAAATCTGTGGTTGTTCTCAATGCTGCTTACTCAACAGAATTGCTTGGACATATTTTAAAACACTGATCCTAGACACTTCCCGCTACCCCACCAAAGAATATGTGAGCTTTTTAAAAGTTCATCAGATGGTTCTATTGTACGTCCGGTATTATCAAGGAAATAGGATATGCTACAGTAATAGCTTTTGTCAAATCAGTACAGGCAATTATTCAGCTAAATGTTTTGGTGGGATTAGGTCAATCAATGGCTGCTCAAAAATAAGAACAACAACAAAACAGTTTGGACTAAAAAAGAAAACAAAACTCTTTAGGGTCAAGTGGTAACTCTGTGAACCTTATCAATCCATGAAAGGTATATCTAATTGTGAAGGAAAGTGTGAGAACAAATTTACTCAAAGGCTAAATTATGAATTATGTAAGTAACTACAGTGACTAAAGGATCTGTGGAATATACATGATTTAAAACCAGACATTAAACATACTAATATGAAGAAACATCTTAATAAATACTGTCACGCATGTTAATCATTTCCACACCCCCAAAACATTCTAATCATGTAATCTAAAAATTAAAATATTTTACTGCTGAAATGTTTTTGAAATGTAAACTACCAAAACTAGTAAAAGTATGACTAAACTTGGTAACATTTCACTGTCATTAAAAACCCCTGATAGATTAGTAACACGGTAAATAAAAAGCATCCTCATAGTTTTTATTCCATGGCCTGGAAATACATTGTATTACATTTTTTAAGGTTTTGACTGTGTTCTCAAAATAGCTCCTACACCATTTTGTTTCTAATGACTGTACATAAGAAAGGACCTGTCATACTTAACACACATATAGTTTGACTCCCTGAAAAATACATTATTTAGATTAAAATTAAATACTCAAACAACGTCCATATGCTCAAAATTCTTTCTTCTTACCTGCCTGTTGGAAAACCAGAATTTCCGTTCATGGTATGCTGATAAATAGAGAGCATACATCATACCACTAGTAACTGCTGCAAGACAGCCAATGAAAATCTTTGCAAAGCGCTGAAATAATACATCTGAAAAAGCATATTAAAAGTAATCAGATGTAGATGATATTTATATTAATGCACTTCTATTTTTAAAAAGTAATTTAAAGGTAGTATTTACCCTCGATAAGATGTGAGGAAAATGGCATTCTAACTGTGTTCTTCCTCCCCAAAACCTATATCCCCAGTTTAATGAGAAAAACAGCAGACAAATTCCAAAAGAAAGACATCCTAAATATACCTGACTAGTATTCCTTGAAACTGTCAAGGTCACTGAAAACAAGGAAAACCTAAAAAACTGCCACACCCAAAACAGTCTAAGGAGACATGCCAACTAAGTGTCATGTGGGATCCTGGAACAGCAAAAAGACATTTGGTAATTAAGCAAATCTGAATAAAGTATGGATCTTATTTAAAAATAGTGTATTATGAAATACTATGCAGACATCAAGAGATACAAAATCTTGCCATTTGCAATTACATGGATGGAACTAGAGGGTATTATGCTAAGTGAAATAAGTCAATCAGAGAAAGACAACTATCATATGATCTCTCTGATATGAGGAATTTGAGAGGCAGGGCGGGGGGTCATGGGGGATAGGGAGGGAAAAAATGAAAAAAGATGGGTTGGGGCCTCTGCCTTCAGCTCAGGTCATGATCCCAGGGTCCTGGGATCAAGCCCCGCATCAGGCTCTCTGCTCAGCAGGGAGCCTGCTTCCCCCCCCCCCCTGCCTGCCTCTTTGCCTACCTGTGATCTCTCTGTCAAATAAATAAATAAAATCTTTAAAAAAAAAAGAAAAAAAAAAGGATGGGTTGAGAGGGAGACAATCCATAAGAGACTCTTAATCTCACGAAACAAACTGAGGGTTGCTGGAGGATAGGGGGGTAGGGACAGGGTGGGTGGCTGGGTAATGGACATTGGGGAGGGTATGTGCTATGGTGAGTGCTGTGCAATGTGTAAGCCTGATGATTCACAGACCTGAACCCCTGAGGAAATAATACTTAATATGTTAATTAAAAAAATAAAAATAAAACTAGTGTATTAATACTGGTTCATTAACTGTAACAAAAATACCATACTAATATAAAATGTTAATAAAAGGTAAAATTTTATGTGTGGGCAGAAGGAGGATGTAAGACGGGAACTCTGTACCATCTGTCCAGTTCTATAAACCAAAAAAGATTTCAAAAATTAAAGCCTATTACTCAAGGAAAATAATAAAAGGTATGTACTACCAAACATCTTAAAAAAAAAAAATACAGGTTCATTCAGAATTACTATCAATAGCGTTTCCTTATCAAGGAATTTTTTCTTTACTGAGGAATAATTCACATACTATAGACTACAGCCATTTAAAATATATGTAATTCAATCATTTTTAATGTTTGTATATTTAAAACATCAAATGCAACTATTATATATATGTAACTATTTGCTGATGAAATAACATAAGACACATGTGAATTTTCTACACACAGGATGATTTAACCCTGCTCTACTCTAGCTATTAGGTATAGCAAGCACAGCCCTAAGGGTGCAAAGCCCAATGTTTGATTACTGAATGACTGATAGATCTGTAAAACTCAACTTGCTGATCTATGGTTAGCTAAACTAAAATCTTACCCATTTTCAAAATATTATTTATTTATTTATTTAATTAAATAAATATTTAAATAAAATTTTATTTATATAAATTTTAAATAAATAAATAATTAAATTTAATGATTTAAATAAATAAATAAATAAAATATTTAAATAAAAAAAGTAATTATTTAATAAATACTCGTTTTCATGGAACACTAGAGACATTAACAGACAAGCAGTTAAATATGACTAAGTCAATAAGAATTACATTCAAAATGCTTGAAAAACACTACCCAATAAATCAAATACTAGTATCAGTAGGATACAATTGTTTTAAAATTACTGCTTTCAAAAGCATGTGTAAGACATTTGGCCTGGCACATAGTAAGAGCTCAGCAAATACTATTATTGTCGAGATACAGAAGTATACATGCAAAAATATATAAGATAGTTAATTAAACCAATGTTAACATAATATGAACTATAAAAAACTGGTAAAAAAAACATCAATGGTGGCAGTTTGGCAAAAGTGCTTCAAAGTTTCTGAACATGTGTCCTGGTTTTTTGTTTTTTTTCATTAATTCTTTGGAATAATTTTTTGTTCATTAATTCTTTAGATAATGGCAAATTAATCCTAATTGTCAGGGGTTATTATAAAAAGTATGTAAACCAAATCCTACATATAAATGTCTTACCTTAATACTAAATATGGTGTTTTTAAAGTTTATTTTGAAGAGTCAAATATGGAATAAGAAAAAAAGAGCACTAAATAAATATCAACAATACAGGGCATAGTTAAGTAACATTTAAAGCAAAGGAAAAAGCTAAGGACAGGGACGCCTGGGTGGCTCAGT
>PISX010024994.1:0-26881 GCA_004024625.1 Mellivora capensis
CTGGTGTGAGGTGGTATCTCAATGTGGTTTTAATTTGAATCTCCCTGATGGCTAGTGATGATGAACGTTTTTTCATGTGTCTGATAGCCATTTTTATGTCTTCATTGGAGAAGTGTCTATTCATATCTTCTGCCCATTTTTTGATGTGATTATCTGTTTTGCATGTGTTGAGTTTGAGAAGTTCTTTATAGATCCTGGACATCAACCTTTTGTCTGTACTGTCATTTGCAAATATCTTCTCCCATTCCGTGGGTTGCCTCTCTGTTTTGTTGACTGTCTCATTTGCTGTGCAGAAGCTTTTGATCTTGATGAAGTCCCAAAAGTTCATTTTTGCTTTTCTTTGCCTTTGGTGACATATCTTGAAAGAAATTGTTGTGGCTGATATCAAAGAGGTTACTGCCTATGTTCCAGCTAAATTATAAGTAATAAATATTTTTATATCTAAAGTGACTTTCTTGGGCACCTGTGTGGCACCTGTATGGCCAATATATAATTATATATTATACATAAGATATGTATTATACATAATATATAATTAGAATGTGTATAAGGATTTAATGCTTAGATTTACAGGTAATCAATTACCCATATAGCATGATCAAGAATAACTTTTTAGTTTATTATATTAAGATCAACCTCTGAATATTTCTAGTGAAAACAAGTAACCAAAAAACTTAAGGCACAAGATATAGACACATGGAACTAGTTGCTGAATTCTAGTTGAAGATGGAAATACAAATCTGAAAAGATATCTTAACATTGTCTTAATTGAATAATTAATTTCTTATGATAGTTAAGTTAAAAAATGTTCCTTTTGAATAATTTCCACTTTTTTTATCATATTACCTCTCTTATGCTTATTTCTCAAATGTTTTCACATGATTTCATTTTTTGTTAAATATTGAATAATGACAGAGATAAACAGATTTTGAGGTTTGAAAGACTAAAGAAGGTTGTAAACACTTTCTAGGGTTAAAGCTGAAATAGTATGTCCCTCTGGGAAGATTCTAGATTCAAACATTGTGAAGAAGGAACATCAAGAGTATATAACTTGAACTGATTAACCATATAGTATCAATTTATTAGTGGACATTAATCATATAAAAAGAAAATTAGAAAGGTGATATACTTGAGAAATCAAATATATACAAGTTAATTTATAAGGAGTTCTAAGAATGATAGTGAAATTAGTTAAAATGCATCACATTTTACATCACAAGCATCCTAACACATCTTTAAATACCTAGTTTAGTATCTAGTTTAAATATCAAGATAATTTCTTTGTTACAGAGGGACTATTGAGAAGTCACTGAAAATTAGAACTTTTACAGAAGACATAACAGCTACTAATAATATTTTAAAATGGAGTATTTTGGGGGTTTAATTTTGCCTTTCAATTATTACTGAATAAAACATTTTTTCTTTCAGAAAATAAATGTACACACACTGTGCAAATTTGCATGCCAAAAGAAATCCAAAATATACTGGCAATGCATTTACTTCTTTCCACATCTACTGCCACAAGCCCCACTTGTCTAGGTGTCCACTAACTAGTTGCAAGAACTTCCTAATGGGTCTCTGCATCTCCACATTGAGTCTTACCTATATAAATTTTAAAAGCCATTTTTTTTTTAAATGTGCAAAGGGCTGAGTTGTCTCACCTAAAACCATCCATGGCTTCCTATTGCTCTTAGAGAAAAATCTTAACTCCTACACTTTGTCAGTCAAGCCCTTCACTATTGGTCTTTTTCCTTCTTAGTTATCATATCAAGTCATTAACTTTCCTTTTTTGGTAAGTTTTCTATATGAAGAACAAAAATATGATCAATTGATAACTTTTGTTGAACAAATATAGATTAGAGACACAAAAATAAACTGGAGGCACTAAAGATATAAAGAGGAAGAGATTATTTTATAAGAAGGCCCAGTATCTGTATTCTAAACAAATATCACCCCCCTCTTTTTGTAAGAGAGAGAAAGAAAGCATGTATGGGGTAGAGGGAGAGGGAGAGAAAATTTTAAGCAGGCTCCATGCCCAGCATGGAGGCCAGTGTGGGGTTTGATCTCACAACCCTGAGATCATTATCTGAGCTGAAATTGAGTTGGACACTTAACTGGCTGAGTCACGCAGGCACCCCAACAAACATCTCTTTTAACAAGGGAAAGTACTAGAATTTTTTTTCTTCTAAAACTAAGTCACATAGAAACATTAGTTTTTATTATAAAAGGTAAATAATACTAATAGATACAATATGTTTCTTTGGGAAATTATATATGTAATATTCTTTAAAAGAATTATGTGTTTTTATATCTAACACACTTATTGAAATGATAAAATTATTTTGAAATGACTGTTTTGGAAACCTATATGAAGAATTGATATATTTTTAGGACAAACTATAATTGCTTATGATTTAAGAAGTTTAGTAAACCATACAGATACAAATGGCAATTATAATTTTTATTGTAAAACAAAATTGGCAGCTTTGTTTTTTTCACAGCCACAATAGACTGGTTGATTTGAGTCTTTCCAATGGAATACACCCTCATTCCCTTGCTGACAACTCCAATTTTTAGACCTGTTTAAGCTGTGGTTATTTGTGTGTATGCATGTATAAGAGAAAGATACAGAGAAAGAGAGAAACACAGAGAACGAGAGGGAGATAAAGAGAAGAAAGTAAAAAAGACAGGATGACATCACACTGTGCTGGGAACCAGGCATTTTTGGAAGGAACATATATAAAAATAGAAATCATGGTTTCATCAGATTGGTGAGGTTCTAGGCCTAACAGTATAACTTGATTACTGTTGGACTCCAAAACTTGAGAAATTGAGCATGACTGGCAGTGACTAAAATTGACTGAATGACATTGAATTTTATTGTTAGATTGATAAGAGTTCAGATATTTATATATTCGATAAACATTGTTTATTCTTTGCATATTGTGGTAAGCTCTAGAGATATAGCTCTTGACAGGATTTGCTTAGGTTCAATCTGCCCTCGTGGAATTAGAAAGAAGTTTTACTTCATTCATTTATTTTAGGAAATCTGTTCTTTACAGCCAGTTAGATCTCTTTCTCTTGGAAAAAAATCATACTCTTTCATCAGAATTCTCATGAATTAACTTTTCCTTTCCTTTGGTTTTACTTCCCTCAGTTTCTTCCTTTATGACTTGAGGTAATCATATAACACTCACTATAAGACAAGTACTGTAATAGAATCTGGGAATAGAGAACCAAAGATCCAATCTCAGCTTTTCAGGGGTTCCTATCCCAACTCTCAGTGGAGACCAAGGTTGATAAATTAATCCCAGGCTAAAATGGTTATCTTTGCATGTCAACTTGATAGGGTTATGGGTTACCCAAATAAATAAACATTATTTCTGAGTGTGGCTGTAAGGGTGTTTCTCAATGAAATTGGCATTCAAATTAGTGGGCTCAGTAAGAGAAGTTTGCCCTACCCAAATTGGGTGGGCATAACCCAATCTGCAGAAGGCCTGAATAGAACAAAGGGATGGAGGAAGAAATAATTTGGCCTTTATGGCCTTTTTGAACTGGGTTGTTGATGTTCTTCCACAGTGCTCCTGATTCTCAATCCTTCAAATTTAATCTAAATTATGCCACCAACTTCCCTCAGATGTTAGTTTGAAGAAAGCAGATAATAGCACTTCTCATCTCCCAGAACTGCATTAGACAATTACTTGTAATAAATATTTTCATCACAAGTCATATATACCTATATCTGTCTATATCTAATTATCTATCTATCTATCTATCTATCATCTTTCCTATTGGTTCTGCTTCTCTGGAGAAACTTGACAAATACTCAAGCTCAAGTTCAAAAACTATTAAGCTATGTACAAGATTAATTATAGCATTTTTTTCTATTTGTGGTTTTACTTAAGAAGAGACAATGTCTAATGATGAGGGAAGCATTTTATGGCCTATGCACAAAAAGCGTCATATGAGAAGATTCCGTGTCAGAAAGACCAGAAGTATGGAGAAATGGGTGTATTTAGGTGCCAGCTCTCACACTTTCTTAACCATTTAGTAATTCTGATTTATGAGTAATAGAATTTGATTCATAGTAAAGTGTCAGTGTCTTAGAAAAATGTATCATTAAATTGCATGTATAATTATTCATATAATAAAACTTTAAACTTTTAACATGTAGTATGAGTCATACATTATTCCTCACTGAAATCTCTTTCCAACAAGAAAATTGTTTATCTAAAAATAATCAAAGAGCAAATATATTTGGTTTATAGATAAAGGAGAAATGCCAGGAAATTCTTCGGGAAGTGAAAAACAATTCTAAAAAACTTAACTGATGTCTTAGATCAGTTTCCCTAGAGGAGTTGGAGAGATATTTTTGTTCAAGTTATTTATTGGGGGAGTGCTCTCAAGAAAGGAATAGTTGGATAGAGCAGGGGGAAAAGTCTAACAAGAATGCAATTGCACCTGCCCACAGGTTCATTCTGATTCCATGGGGGACACTCTGAGACAGGAATTGGCCCATAGAATTGCTTTTCTCCTTGAGGTGAGGGATTGGAATTGTACACCTCTTTTTCAGTCAGTCTTTGGTCCTGATCACTCCAGTATGGAAAGTGCCAGTGCATACTCTTGCATTAGGCAGCTCCTTTTTGAAGGAAGGCATTGTTCTAGAGAAAAGTTAACTGTGAGCCATTATTAGGCAATATTTACAGCATCTGGGGAAGAGAAGCATCTGCTGAAAAGGAAGATCTGGGCAAAGCAACAATGGCATTCACATTTTCATATTGATGACTATTTCTTTAAGGTCACATTTTTTCCCAGCATCTCAAGTTGATTTTATTGGAAACAAACAAGAATTTTTATCAAGAGGGACTCAGTATAGGAAGAGGACCAGAAGAAAGAAGACATTGGGAGATAGTTAGATCCTATTTCAACTTAGGAACTGAACTTAGAGCAGTAGTAATAAATCAAAGACTGCTTATTTCTAACTTTGACTTTAAGTCCTTTGAGAGCCAGATTTTTAAATGTACACAAATCATTTTGATTCTTAATTATTTTCTAAGCATCTGAGAAAATTTAGTATTTGGATTTTGAACATTCATTTACTACTTCCAAAAATGAGTACCAACAAACCCGTTTTCAAGTATAATTTGGAAAGAGGTAAGACAATCAATATATGTGGATATACCAGAGTTTCATAGAGAGCTTCCACATTGGGCTCAATGACACTCCTAGACTGGTACTTGGACACAGCAAGTGATAAAAAGTATTTTCACAAATATTTGTTAAAAGGTGAATTTATATATATTAGAGTAGCCAAGTTCATGTTTCCTTCAGAAACAGCCCTTCCTTCTTCCCACCCTTCCTCCCTTCCTTCCTTTTTTTCTTCCCTCTTCTTTCACTCTTCCTTTCCATTTCTATTACAGATCCTTTCCAATAGTCATGTTCAGCCATAATCACCCCACAAGTATTGAGCATATTCTATATGCAATGCCTTGTGGTAATGCTGAAGGCACAGGTATTTGGGATAACTTCAGGAATAGAGGATACATCTAGACAAGAAAGGAAACATATGTGCAATGTATTTTGGTATCAGGGATGCTATATGTAAAGTAAAATGTAGTCACAAAGAAAAAAAATACTAGACTGGAGAGGTTGGTAAAAATCTGATAGATGGAGTGGTAAGTGAACTAAATTTGAAGAATAAGTTAAACTATTCCAAATAAAGATGGAAATGAATACCTTATAGTCAGTAATCAGTTGTGCTTGGAACATACTCAGTTATCTACATTCTGCTTTTCATTTAAAGGTAATGGAGAGAATAAATGGATGAGGAGGGACAAGATGGCAGAGAAGTAGGACACCCTGTTTCAACCAGTCCCATAAAGTGAGCTAATTATCTGCCAGAACACTCTGAACACCCACGAAATCAGACCGAGATGTAAGATTATACACTTCTGGATCTCTGTGGGGGCAGAAGACACTAGTGGAGAGGTAAATCAGAGAGAACACTCATACTGATACTGAAGGATAAATAGAAGGGGGAGGGAGCCACCATAAGTGGTCCATTGGAAAGTAATACTCCAATATGAAAGTGCCCTGTTATTGGGGGCCAGCATTAACTTGGAGTACAGTTAAAAGCATTCAAAAGGAGCAAAAGATCTTAAGGGACAACTGGTGGAAACAAGAAGTCATGGGCATGGGTGTAAGCCCATGGACCCAGGACGGACACCACTGGCGACCACCCCTGCCAGAGAGAGTGCAGCAGAGCCCCCAGTTCCTCGTCCTTGAGCCCCCCAGGTTGCACAGCTTGCACCACCACTCAGCTGGACACACTCCCATCCTGCATGAGGGAATCTAGTGTGGGTGCCAGCCTGCACTCTCTAGAACTACAGCCTTTTGCACTCTGAGAGCACTGTGCCACTGGGGTCTGACCCACTCCCCATCCATGCCTGAGAAAGCTCCGTGTGGGTGCTAACCAGCAGGCTCTAGGACTGGCCAAGGGTCTGGACATTGCAAACCTGGGCCTGAAGGAACTCAGTGCGATTTCTGATCCCAATCCCATGGTGGTAACCTGTGCAACTGTGAGGTCTGGACCCCACACAGCAGTCCCGGCAAAGACAGCCACCGGAAGCGGGCTCCTTGGACCAATATCACTCATGGTTTTAGTGGCACGGAGGTGCCGAGATAAGCAGGTGCTTTGGGTGACCCCTGAGATGGTGGCTGGGGATGTGCACTGCCTGTAAGAGGTTGCATGGCTCAGCGAAGTTTGCCGACGGGGAGTCTTGTGTGTTCTGGACCACCCAGAGGGGAGCAGACTGAGGCTTTTCTCTGAGATGGAGGTTTGGGTGCAGTTTGCTTTCCTCCAATCCTCCAAAAGGCCACAAAAATCTGCAAAGAAAAAAAACCTCCAGAGAACAAAAGCCAGAAAAACTGGTTTCCATAGAGCCCAGCCCCTTAATAGGAAGCAGAAGGACTCAACCCAAGCAAAAGTGAATGAAAGACGATGCAGCAGACCGCTCCCCTAGAAAGTCAGCCAAAAGAATGAGAGGACAACCACCACAGGGTCCCCATAAAACTGTAAAACCCCAATATCAGGGGGAAAACAAGCTCCCAGTATTGCCTAAAACCTGCATGTTTCATAGATACAGCTATTATTTTTAATTTGTTCTCACTATTCTTTTCTTTATTTTTTTAAAGATTTTATTTATTTGACAGACAGAGATCACAAGTAGGCAGAGAGGCAGACAGAGAGAGGGGAGGAAGAAGGCTCCCCACTGAGCATAAAGCCCAATGTGGGGCTGGATCCCAGGACCCTGGGATCATGACCTGAGCCGAAGGCAGAGGCTTTAACCCACTGAGCTACTCAGGTGCCCTGTGTTCTCACTATTCTTATTCTTTTTAATTTTTTTAACCTACTTACCATTACAGCTAGAAGTTTAATACGACATATTCCATAATAACCTTTTAACTTAAACTTTTTTCATACATATAACTGTGTTTTTTCTTTTCTTTTCTATTTTTTAAAATATACATATAGATATAAGCTTCAAGGTAAATCTGTTTCCCTATTTGTGTGTGTGTATATATATATATGTATAGATATATATATCTATACATATATATATATACAGTTTTAACCTCCCCTCCCAGTTTTAACCTCTGGAAAAGTTGAGTCCTTTAGCAAAGATATCAAGTTATCAAGACACACCCAGGAAAAATAAAAATAACTGGCCTCACCCACATCGAGGATTTAAAATCACCCTCCCATCTTTTTTGTCAGTGTTTCTGTGTATTTGGTTTTGTTCTGGTATTATATAAATCTTATCATTGGGGTTCATTTTGGCTGGGTTCTTTTTTTTTTTCCTTGTCATTTACTTTTGTCAGTCTTTTTGTTTCTCCCTTTTTGTTTGTATAACATATATATCTTACTTTTGGGGCTCATTCTGGCTGGATATTCTCTTTTCTCTCTCTCTCTCTCTCTCTCTCTCTTCTCTTTTTTCTTTCTTTTCAGTAGTGACTTCCAATTGCTCTGAAGCATTCCAGGGTACACCTTGCCTGGATCATGGTTGATATATTCATATACATCCCCTCAACTACCTCTTGCCAAAATGACTAGGAGGAGGCACACCCAAGAGAGGAAAAAATTCATAGACTGTGCCCTATCAGAACTAGTGGATATGGACATAAACACTATGTCAGAAAGGGAATTCAGAGTAACAATTGTCCAGGCAATGGCTAGGTTGGAGAAAACCATTAGTGAGAACATAGAATCTCCAAGGACAGAAGTGAAAGCCAACTGGAAAGAAGTTAAAAATGCTATCAATGATTTTTAATCTAATCTAAATACTCTAACAGCTAGGGGAACCAAAGCAGAAGATAGAATTAGTGATCTGGAGGACAAACTGATACAGAAAAGGGATCAGGAGAGGCATGGAAGAAACAACTTATTAGCCACGAAAACAGAATTAGGGAAATAAATGATGTCATGAAATGTTCCAACATCAGAATTATGGGATCCCTGAGTGGGTGGAGAAAGAGAGAAAACTAGAAGATATAGTTGAACAAATTCTGGATGAAAATTTTCCCAATCTGGGGAATGGAAACAGCATTCATGTCCTAGAGGCAGAAAGAACACCCCCAAAATTGACAAACCTATAAAGACCTCAAGGGACTTGATTGTGAGACTGACAAATCATAATTTTAGACAAGAGCTTCTGAGGGCAACTGGGGGGAAGAGATTCCTTACATACAGAGAAAGGTCCATCAGAATGACTTCAGGCTTATCCACAGAAACCTGGCAACCCAGAAATGGCTGGCAAGACATATTAAGGGCACTAAATGAAAAGAACATGCAGCCAAGAATACTTTATACAGCAAGGTTGACATTCAAAATGGAAGGAGAGATAGAGGTTCCAAGACAGGCAAGATTTGAAAGAGTATGTGACCACTAAGCCAGCACTACAAGAAATATTAAGGGGGATTCCATAAAAGAAGAAAAAACCCAAGAGTGACATAGAACAGAAGTTTACAGAGACAATCTATAGAAACAAGGACTTCACAGGAAACATGATATCAATAAAAACATATTTTAAATAATCATTCACAACTTGAATGGCCTAAATCTCCCATAAAATGGCACAGGGTTGCAGATTGGATAAAACAACAGGTCCAGTCCATATGCTGTCTACAAGAGACCCATTTGGAACCTAAAGACACATCCAGACTGAAAGGGAAGGGATGGAGAAGCATCTTTCATGCCAAAAGGCCTCAAAAGAAAGCCAGGGAAGCAACTCTCATATCAGAGAAAGTAGAATTTAAACTAAAGACTGGAGTCCGAGATAAAGAAGGACACTACATCATTCTTAGAATGTCTATCCACCAAGAAGATCTAACAATTATAAACATTTATGCCTCCAATATGAGAGCAACCAACTACATAAGCCAACTGTTAATCAAGATAAAGAGTCATATTAATATGAACACATTAATAGTAGGGGATCTTAAGGTGGCACTCTCAATAATAGATCATCCAAGCAGAAAATCAATAAAGAAACAAGAGCATTGAATGACACATTGGACCAGATTGACCTCGTAGGTATATACAGAACATTCCACTCTAAAACAACACAATACTCATTCTTCTCGAGTGCACATGGAACATTCTCCAGAATAGATGATATACTGGGTCACAAATCAGGGCTCTACTGATACCAAAAGATTGAGATTATTCCCTGCATATTCTCAGACCATAATGCTTTGAAACTGGAACTCAAACACAAGAAAAAGTTTGGAAGGAATTCAAACACTTGGAAGCTAAAGAACACCTTGCTTAAAAATATTTGGATCAACCAGGAAATCAAAGAACTTAAACAATTCATGGAAACCAGTGAGAATGGAGACACATTGGTCCAAAATCTATGGAATATGGCAAAGGCGGTCCTAAGGGGGAAGTACATAGCCATCCAAGCCTCCCTCAAAAAAATTGAAAAATCCAGAATACACCAGCAGTCTTTACACCTTAAAGAGCTGGAAAATCAACAACAAATTAGGCCAATCCCATGCACAAGAAGGGCAATAATCAAGTTTAGAGCAGAGATCAATGAGATAGAAATTAGAGATACAGTAGAACACATCAATGAAAACAGAAGCTGGTTTTTGAAAGAATCAATAAGATTGAAAAATGACTGTCCAAACTAATCCAAAAGAAAAGAGAGAGGACCCAAATGAATAAAATTATGAAAGAAAAGGGAGAGATCACGACTAACACCAAGGAAATAGAAATAATCATCAGAAATTATTATCAACAGTTATATGCCAATAACTTCAACAACCTAGATGAAATGGATGCATTTCTGGGAACCTATAAACCTCCAAAACTGAATCAGGAAGAAACTGACAACCTGAATAGACCAATATCTAGCAACGAGACTGATGCAGTGATCAAAAACCTCCCAAAAAACAAGAGCCCAGGACCCGACAGATTCCCTGGAGAATTCTACCAAGCATTAAAGGAAGAAATAAAACCTATTCTCCTGAAGCTATTTCAAAAAAATAGAAACTGAAGAAATACTTCCAGACTCTTTTCATGAAGCCAGCTTTACCCTGATCCCCAAACCAGGCAAAGACCCCATCATAAAGGAGAATTTTAGACTGATATCCCTGATGAATATGAATACCAAGATTCTCAATAAGATCCTAGCTAATAGGATCCAATAGCACATTAAAAAGATTATTCACCATGACCATCCCGATCAAAATTCCACTGGCATTTTTTCAAACACCTGGAACAAGCAATCCTAAAATTTGTATGGAATCAGAAGAGACCCTGCATTGCTAAGGAAATGTTGAAAAAGAAAAACAAAACTGGGGGCATCACGTTGCCTGATTTAAAGCTTTACTACAAAGCTGTGATCACCAAGACAGCATGGTACTGGCACAAAAACAGACACATAGACCAGTGGAACAGAGTAGAGAGTCCAGATATGGACCTGCAACTCTGGTCAACTAATCTTTGACAAAGCAGGAAAAAAAATATGCAGTGGAAAAAAGACAGTCTCTTCAATAAATGGTGCTGGGGAAATTGGACAGCTACGTGTAGAAGAACGAAACTCGACCAATCTCTTACACCATACATAAAGATAAACTTGAAATGGACATAAGACATCAACATGAGGCAGGAATCCATCAAAATCCTAGGGGATAACATAGGCAGTAACCTCTTCTATATTGGCCACAGTAACTTCTTTAAAAACACGTCTCCAAAGGCAAAGGAATCAAAAGCAAAAATGAACTTTTAGGACGTCATCAAGATCAAAAGCTTTTGCACAGCAAAGGAAAGAGTCAACAAAACAAAGAGGCAACCCATGGAATGGGAGAAGATATTCACAAATGACACTACAGACAAAGGGCTGATATCCAAGATCTATAAAGAACTCCCCAAACTCAAAAAACAGATAATAATGTCAAAAAATGGGCGGAAGACATGAACAGATGACACTTCTTCAAAGAAGACATACAAATGGCTAACAGACACTTGAAAAAATGTTCATCATCATTAGTCATCAGGGAGATTCAAATCAAAACCACACTGAGATACCACCTTACATCAATTAGAATGGCCAAAATCAATAAGACAGTAAACAACAAGTATTGGAGAGGCTGTGGAGAAAGGGGAACCCTCTTACACTGTCATTGGGAATGCAAGTGAGTGCAGCCACTTTGGGAAACAGTGTGGAGATTCCTTAAGAAATTAAAAATAGAGCTACCCTATGACCCTGCAATTGCACTACTGGGTATTTACCCCAATGATACAGATGTAGTGAAAAGAAGGTCCATCTGTATACCAATGTTCACAGCAGCAATGGCCACAGTCGCCAAACTGTGGAAAGAACCAAGACGCCCTTCAATAGACAAATGGGGAACCTGAGGGGTTTTGAAGGGGTGGGGGGTGGGAGGTTAGGGGAGTCTGGTGGTGGGTATTAGGGAAGGCACGTATTGCATGGAGCACTGGGGGTGGTGCAAAAACAATGAATACTGTTATACTGAAAAGAAATAAAAAAATAAAAATAAAAAAAAAAGATATGGTCCATATACACTATGGAGTATTATGCCTCCATCAGAAAGGATGAATACCTGAGTTTTGTATCAACAGGGACCAGACTGGAGGAGATTATGCTGAGTGAAATAAGTCAAGCAGAGAGAGTCAATTATCACATGGTTTCACTTACTTGTGGAGCATAAGGAATAACATGCAGGACACTGGGAGATGGAGAGAAGTGAATTTGGGGAAATCAGAAGAGGAAACAAACCACGAGAGACTGTCGACTCTGAGAAACAAACTGAGGGATTTGGAGGGGAGGGGGTGGGAGATTGGGTGAGCCTGGTGGTGGTTATCATGGAGGGCATGTATTGCATGGAGTACTGGATAAACAATGCTGCATAAACGATGCTGCAATAAACATGCTGCATAAACAATGAATTTTAGAACACAAACAAAATAAAATAAAATTTAAAAAATTGGAAAAAAAACGAAAGGTAACAGAGAAAACCATACCTATTTATTTTCTTTTCCTTTAGTTTTCTCACCACCATGTTAATAAATGTTCACTTGTATCTTAGGGAAAATCAAGATACATAAACTAAACAAAATTAAAATAAAAATTTTTAAAAAGTCAAGCTAAAAACTGAACTTTAATCATAAATATTCCTATAGTCCAGTAGTCCAGTGCAAAAGGAGAAAAATAGTTAAGTCCTTCATATAAGATCTTACCATGTTGTCTTCAAACTTAAAATTTGTTTCTCATTTGGAGACTTGCCCTTCTTCCTCTTCCTTTGAGAAAAGATATTATTCAGTCTGGCCCTTCTTCTAATTTTTTAAAGATTTTATTTATTTGTCTGAAAACGAGACAGACAGCATAAACAGGGGGGCCAGGAGGGAGAAGGAGGAGCAGGCAGATTAAGAAGTAGGCTCTGCTCTGAGAAAGGAGACCAGTGCAGAAAGATGCAGGACTCTATCCCAGGATCCTGGGATCGTGCCCTGAGCTGAAGGTAGACACTTAACTGACTCAGCAACCCAGGTGTCCCCTTCTTCTAATTTCTTATAACTATTGTGTATTCGATCACTCTGTCTAGACAGGGAAAACCACAGCATCAGTATTCTGCAATAACACATTTCCAAAATTCCCTGGAACAAGACAGTGAAAGTTGGGCTTTGGCATTCCAAACGAGGTCATGCTAGGATATACCACTGTGAGAGTGGGACATGTCACTCTGGATTCAAACAGGTAACACTTTAAATATAGTTGCTAATTTTTAGACACAGTGCAGTTTACACACATATAATTTAAAAAAAAAGTTTTCCTGGATGTACAATCTTCAGAGATTCCAAGGCTCAAAATTAGGATAATGAATATTGTTCAGTATTGCTTTAGTTACTCTTTCCTTGCTTCTAATCAAGAGCATGAACCATTTGGCTGTATAAAAAATAAGACCAAAAACTGCTTTTTCATCTGATTAAATAAAACATCTCTGCCTGGTGAGCATTTTCAAGTTCACAAAATACTGGTGGAAACCAAGGAAGTTCAGATTTTGTTCCTTATGTACAAGTCCCCATGCCCTTTCTGCCAGGTATGTCATCTCTTCCCTTCTCCAGGCACTGTCCTCCTCCCCTGGTCTGGAAGTCAAAAGGATTTGTAGTATTACTGTCCAGATTCAACACCCAGAGGGGAAAGAGAGCATGTGATAAAATGCTGTGTTTTTAAATTATACTTCAATTGAATGCATTTCATAGTAATTGGCTTGTTTAGACTTCTCCAAATAGTTTCCAAATAAATACTTTTTCTTTGGTAATGAACCTTGGAATGATTCTATTTTATCAGTGTACCTATTACACACTGTAGGGGTGCCACTTTTATAGATTATAATATAAATAGTGCCCCATGCAGTTTCTGTATAGTGTTTATATAATCACTTATTTTAAAATATTTATGTTTAAAAATGTATATGTAAAACATACAAAAAAATACCACTGACAAAATTCCTGGGGATATGTTCTTGGCATTAACAATTAATAATCTTCAATTCTTCAATATTTCAGTTTTTCAGATTTTCAGATTTCAAATCTTCAATGTTTCACAAAATGTTTTTACTATTTCAGATTTCAAATCTTCAATGTTTCACAAAATGTTTTTACTATTTACTTTGTGTTGTAAAACTCCAAATATTTTACAAAAGCATTGGACATGACCCTTATTTTAGCTGTTTTCAATATTTAAAAAAATGGCTGAACATGTTCAAGCTGAAAAGCTGCTTTAATATCTAGTTTGTATACTGCCAAAAATAAAGGCAGATACAAAACTGCATTGGAGTAGTACTAGAAAAGATCAAGACATTAAGTTCAGACAAATCTTTAAAGGCAGACTATGAAACAAAATTGTGGATTATTGCAATTTTAAAAATGCATATGAAGACATTGAGTACTTGGCAAAACTGTGTTCTATAAATTTTCATTTAGATCTCGCATTAGTCAGTGGATTTTTCTGGTACATTTTCCCATTTGGTAAAATACAGAGTTTACTGGTGCACCTAGGTGGCTCAGTCAGTTAAGCGTCTGCCTCCTGATTTTGGCTCGGGTTATGATCTAAGAGTTGTGAGATTGAGCCCTGCATAGGGATCCATGCACAGTGTGGAATCTGCTTGAGATTCTCTCCCTCCCTCCCCATTGCCCTTTCCCCAGGGGAAATAAGTTTTATTTACCTATTCTCTCAAATAAGTAATTTTTTTTTTTTAAAGACAGAGTTCCCTTTTTAATCTTCAGTGTCTCCTTTATTCTTAACTTTCCTTGGGGTCATATGGTAGTTTATGGATAGAAAGCTGGTTTTTGTTTGTTTGTTTGTTTGTTTACTATTTTATTTATTTATTTGGCAGAGGGGGAGATATACAGAGCAGGAACACAAGCAGGAGGAGTGGGGCAGGGGGGAAGCAGGCTTCCCGGTGAGCATGGACCCTGATGTGAGGCTCTAATTCAGGACCCTGGGATCATGATCTGAGCCAAAGGCAGAGGTTTAACAACTGAGCCACCCAGGCAGTTAGTTAGTTAGGCAACACATAGAACTTGCAGCAGAAGTGAATAACACATAGGATAGATCGAGGTAAAACCCCTTTTTTGAGAACAATAAGGATGGAGGAAGTGGATAGGAAAGAAAGATTGATTGGCATAGGAGCATAGAGTATGGGAAAGAAAGACATTAAATAAATTAATTTCTAAGGGGCTGAATAAGAAGCAATATTAAATAATCAGCATACCAAGTTGAAGTTAAGTCTAGAACAGTTATATTTAGACTTGAGGCCTTGAGTCACTATCTTACAGTGACTTCAGATACACAAGTGAGAAACGGAACACAAATTTTAAAGTTTCTAAGAATCACCCATAGTTAATATCATTCTCTGTGGGGAAAAACTGAGAGCTTTTCCTCTAATATCAGAAACAAGACAAGGAAGTCCACTCTCACCACTGTAATTTAACAATGTATTGGAAATCCTAGCCACAGCAATAAGACAACATAAAGAAATAAAAAGAATTCACATCAGCAAAAAAGAAGTCAAACTTTCACTTTTTGCAAATGGCATGATACTATATATAGAAAACCCACAATACTCAACCAAAAAATTTCTAGAACTGATATACAAATGCGGTAAAGTCACAGGATACAAAATCAACATACAGAAATATGTTGCATTTCTATACACCAATATTGAAGTAGTAGAAAGACAAATCAAGCATTTAATCACATTTACAACTGCATAAAAACCCATAAGACATCTAGGAATAAACCTAGCCAAAGAGGTGAAAGACTTGTACTCTGAAAATGATAAAACAACATCGAAAGAAATGGAAGATAACACAAAGAAATTGAAAAACATTCCATGTTTGTGTATTGGAAGAACAAATATTGTTAAAATGTTTATAATACCACAAACAATCTACATTTTTATTTATTTTTAAAATATTTTATTTATTTTGAAAGAGAGAGAACCAGTGAGGGGGATGTGGAGGGAGAGGGAGGAGAAGACCTCCCATTGAACAGGGACCCCAAGGTGGGGCTCTATCCCAAGACCCCAAGATCATAACCTGAGCTGAAGGCAGATACTTAACTGACTGAGCCATCCAGATGACCCCCCAAAATCTACATCTTTAATGCAATTCCTATCAAAAATATCAACAGTATTTTTCACAGAGCTAGAACAAACCCTAAAATTTGCATAGAAGCATGAAAGACCCTGAATAACCAAAACGATCTTACAAAAACAAAACAAAGTTGGAGACATCACAATTCCAGACTTCAAGTTATATTACAAAGCTATAATAAGAATAAAGAGTCCAGAAATGAACCCAGAAATATATGATCAATTAATCTTCAATAAAGCAGGAAAAGAATATCCAATGGGAAAAAGTCTCTCCAACAAATGTTGTTGGGAAAATTGGACAACAACATGCAGATGAATGAAACTGGATCACTTTCTAACACCATATAAAAAATAAGTTCAAAATGTATTAAAGATCTAAATGTGAGATAGGAAACCATTAAAATCCTAGATCCATAGCAACTTCTTACTAGATATGTCTCCTGAAGCACGGGAAACAAAAGAAAAAAATAAACTATTGGGGGAAAGAACAAAACAAAACACTGAATGGGAGAAGAAGGTATTTTCAAATGACATGTCTGATAAAGGGTTAGTATCCAAAATATATAAAGAACCTGTAGAACTTAACATGCAGTAAAAACATATAATCTAATTCAAAATGAGAAGATATGAACAGACATTTCTCCAAAGTACACCTACAGATGGCCAGCAGACATATGAAAGATGCTCAACACACTTGTCATGATAAAAAGGCAAATCAAAACTACAATGAGATATCACCTCATACCTGTCAGAATGGCTAAAATTAATAAGACAGGAGAAAAAAAAACAGGTTTTGGTGAGGATGCAGAGGAAGAGAAACACCGTTACATTGTTGGTGGCAGTGCAAACTGGTGCAACTACTATGGAAAAGAGTAAGGATGTTCCTCAAAAAGTTAAAAATAGAACTACCTTTTGATCCAGCAATTGCATTGTTCATCCATTAACATATTATCTATATCTATTTTCAGGCTATAACAGCAGAGAGTTGAATAGCTGTGTCAGAGACCACATAGCATACAATACTAAAGTATTTACTATGTGGTCCTTTAAGAAAACCTTGTGAGACTCTGCTGAAGATAAAGGACAATTAGTTGTACCTGATATTACCTACCTATGAAAAATACAAAGTATTTAGAGGACCTCTTTGGAAATTAGAGGCGGCATCTAACATATTTCAAAACACAATCCATTTGTCAGGAAATGTGAAAAGATCCAAGCTGTAGGAAGAGCTCAGAGGAAGACTGGGCCCCACAGCAGTACTGGGCTGCAATGCAATACATGTAATTTGATAAAGAATCCCAAGGTAAATCTGGAAATTTATCTTTGATTAATAATGATGCTTTATGGAGTCTCTGATAAGCCCTGATAGAAAAATTAGAGAACAGAACCAGACAGAACTAGAGCCCTTAGAACTATCACCTCTTCCAAATTCAGCAGCTGCCATGCTACTGGAACTTATAAAGACTGAAATATGACTTTGAAAAATGAAGGGAATATTATGAGCTGGATATTACCTGATCCAGTGATTCATAAGATTAAGTAGGTGCAGTGACATCAGTTATATGATCTAATAGGAATATTGGTATTAGGCCTATGTATATCCAGAGTACCATGTTTCCCCTGATATCTTTTCAAAGTATACTGTCCATAGCTCCATTGGTTCCATGATACCAGCTGATAGAGTGAATGAGATTTAGTGTCTCGATTCAGAAGTAGTATGATATATTTATATAAGCCAAAAATGAGGTTGTAGGTTGATACCAGTATTCTCATGTTTTTTAATTCTTGAACTTATGGTATTAGCTAGCTAATAATTTTAACATTATAATGGCAGAGCCCCAAAAATAAAAATATACCACTTCATAAGAAAATTTCAATTCTTGACTCTTATCTCATCCACTAATTTAATTGACCAAAAAGGTGACATAAAACCAATGTCATGAGGCAAGGAAATATAAACACCCTCCCAGGATGGAGTGTTTTCCCAGGATATGGCATATGATCTAATGGCCAATGCATAGTGTTATGTTCATAATAGCTAGAATAAATGGGTCTAGTAGCCAAGGCGTGGATGTAGTAGTGGTCATTCTCATTATCAGTCAATTTTGTGTTTCTCATCCCTATAACTAGATTCTGCCAGGTTAGAAATCCTGGTTTCTAATAGAGAATACTACAATCATGGAGCAGTACAGGTCCACTTAAGTTGAAATTATAAATTCTGGGGCACCTGGGTGGCTCAGTCATTAAGTGTCTGCCTTCAGCTCAGGTCTTGATCCTAGGATCCTGGGATTGAGCCTTGCATTAGGCTCCCTGCTCTGCAGTAAACCTGCTTCTTCCTCTTCCATTCTCCGTGCCTGTGTTTCCTCTCTCACTGTGTCTCTCTTTGTCAAATAAATAAAATCTTTAAAAAATAAATTACAAATGCTGTCTGGACACATTAAGCTCCTTTTGTCAGTGTATTAGCAAACAAAGAAAATTATATATAGTTATAATATTGATAAGAAAAATTTACCCTCTAAAGGGAAGTGCTAGTGGAGTGAGAGAGTAAAGACCTCCAAAATACATCTCTAGCTAAAAATAAGGAGAACACTGACCAAAATTTTCAAAATCTACATTCTCAGAACCTCAAAAATTACCCAAAAGCTTGTTACAATCTGAGAAGCCTAAATTCAAAAACAGTTAAATCTCGGTGCCAACAGTGAACTTTGCAGCACTTCAACTTGTTCTGTTACAATTCTCCATCTCTTCAGCTCTATAGTAGCCTTGAAAACCAGCTTCGTCAGAACCATGGAATCATAAAGATCAGCAGCCTGGTAACCATTGGAAAGGGACAGGTTCATAGTTCCTAAAAACAGCACCTGGAAACCTGAGACTTGAAATTTTGATCTATTTGATCTGTATGAGATTTCCCCCAAAATGTTTCATTCATGGGGCATATATGTATTTCACCTAATTCAGAATTTACTCATCAAGAGTTTTATATCCAGGGTGTTTGTTGAAAATGATAAGTGGCAATGCTTAACAACACAGCTTCCTAAGATGGAGCTACCAGTTGTATGGTGCAAGAAGCCGGATAAAATACATTATATAGATGATATATATATATATATATATATATATATATATATATATATATGAAATAAGATGACATACAGATAGGAATCTTTGCTTCTGACACATTCTTGGGGATCTGGAATGCCATGCATACATATAAGGTCATCTGAATGAACTAGAAATACATAAGGCTTTAATCTCTCACTACTTTGGAATCTTAAGGCTCTGTCAAAGGAGGAAGTCAATGCCCAAGAAAAATTGTAAACTGCTAATGTGTTGAAAGTATGACCCAATAGACACATAGAGCCCTTGATAAAGGGTGAGGAACTTACTGGTTGATGGCATTTAAATCATTAGCTGACTTGTAAGCTAACTGAAAAGACTTCAGTCAGTACATAGTAAAAGATAGAAAAATTACAAAATTTGTCTACAGAATTCATTAAGTGAAACCGGAAGAACTATAATCCCCAGGAATCTGATTTTTACAATTGTCACATTATATCACTTAAAATGCCCACCTTTCAAGAAAAAAGAACAAAAACAAAAACAAGCAAGCAAAACAACAACAACCAAAAAGAAAAAAAAAAAACGGGAAAAGTTTGCTCACCCACAGAAAAAGAACAGTCAATAGAAATTCTCCTTGAGAACCCTTCTGGAAGGGGAGACAAGATGGCAGAGAAGTAGGAGGAGGGGCCGTTTCAACCTGTATCCTAAAGTGAGCTGATTACCTACCAAGGAACTCTGATCACCCATGAAATCAGCCTGAGATCAGAATTCTACACGTCTGGAACTCTACGGGGGCAGAAGACACCAGTAGGCAGGTAAAGTGGAGTGGGAAGATCGGACTGATATCAGAAGATAAACAAAAGGGGGAGGGAGCCACCAGAGGGGACCCATTGGAAAGTAATACCCCAATATGAGAGTCCCCTGCGTCTGGGGACCAGCATTAACTTGGAGTCTGGTTGAAAGCACTCAAAAAGAGCAAAGGATCGTCGGGAGAAATTGTGGGAATAGGGGCGGTTAGGGACAGGGGCTTAAGTCCCTGGACCCAGGACAACCACCCTTGGCGCTGAGCAAGAGAGAATGCTGCAGAGAAACCAGGTCTTGTCCCTAAGCCGCCAGCACTCCTGAGAGCTTGTGGGGTTCCCTGAGGGGCTGGGAGCCTTGCAGCTGGCAGAAACACGGCCTTTTTACAGTACCCACGTGTGCACTATGCCATGCTATCAGAGCCTGAGATGCGCATGCCCCATACCCTCCCCTGAGAGAGGTATGCACAGGTGCCAGCCTGGTGCTCTCAGACCCAGAAAGACCTGGCACTCCCAGCCTGGGCCAGCTGGAAAGTCTCAGTGTGCAATCACTGCTTGGAATCTCTCTGGCGGTCTGGAGCTGCCCAGACAGCCGCCGCTATCATGGTTTTGGGTACAAGCAGGAGTTCCTGTGTCCTGAGGGACTGCAACTGGGAACATGCTCTGCCAGCAGCCGAGGGGGAACTTATGTGCTCTGCAGCACTCAGAGGGGAACAGACTGAGGTTTCTCTCTGAGAGGGAGGTCTAGGTGCAGTTTGCTTTCCTGTAAACCTCCAAAAACCATCAAGAGCCACCAAGGGGAGAGAAAACAAATGAACAAACACAAAAACCTCCAGAGAACAAGCCTGAAAAACCAGTTTCCTCAGAGCCCACCCCCTTGATTTAACTCAGGAAACTGCCTGAAAACCCACGTGGCAGGCCCCTCCCCCAGAAAGCCAACTGGGGGAAAAAAACAAAACAAAAGATGACAAGAGAACAACTACCACTACTTCATAGATACAACTTTTATTTTTAATTCGTTCCCACTATTCTGGTTCATTTTTAAATTTTTTTTAATTTTTTATATAGATTTTTTTTAGCCTATTTACCATCACAGTGAGATGTCTAGTACATCAAATTCCATAATAACCTTTTAACCTGAGCTTTTTGATATATATACACATGTTTTTCTTGTGCTTTTATATTTTTAAAATTTTTTTTAAATTTTAATTTAGTTTAGTTTAGTTCATTCTTTTCTTTATTTTTATTTGTTAATATCCATATAGAGTTAAACTTCAAGGTAATCCCCTTTCCCCAATCAATGCTACCCCTATAGATAAACCAATTTTTAATCCCCCGTTATCTTAGGAAAGTTGAGTCCTTTAACAAAGATATCAAGATACATCCAGGAAGAATCAAAATAAACTTCCTTGCCCACACTGAGAATTTATAACCACTCTCCCATCTTTTTCTTCTGCCAGTGTTTCTGTGTATTTGTGTTTGTCTTGATAGTATGTAAATCTTATAATTGGGGTTCTTTTTGACAAGGTTCTTTTTTTTGTTTATTTGTTTTGCTTCTATTTTGTAATCTGTAATCTATACATATTTTTTTCCTTCTCTTGTTATATACTTTTATTGGTCTTTTTGTTTGTCTGTTTTTGTTTGTATACTTCATAAATTTTACCTTGGGGCCCATTTGGGCTGAGCCCTCTCTTTTATCTTTCTTTCTTTCTTTTTTTCCTGTATGTCTGTCTGTATCTCTCTTTTTTTTTTTCTTTTTTCTCTCTTTCTTTTTTTCTTTCATTTGGGTGGGGACCTTGATTGCTCAGAAGTGTTCCAGGGTGCACCTTGACTGCACCATGGTCAATACATCCAGATACATCCATTAAGCCATCTCTCACCAAAATGACTAGGGGAGGAATGCCCAACAGAAGAAAAATTCAGAGGATGGGCCATCTGCAACAAAGCTAATGGCTACTGACATAGACAATATGTCAGAAAGGGAATTCAGGCTAACAATTATCCAGGCAAAAGCTAGTTTGGAGAAAGCCATGGATGACAAAATAGAATTGATTAGGGCAGAACTGAAAGCCACCAGGGATGATGTTCACAATGTAATGGCAGAACTGAAAGCCACCAGGGATGATGTTCACAAGGCTCTCAATGAGTTCCAATCTAATCTAAATTCTCTAAAAGCTAGGGTAACTGAGACAGAAGATAGAATTAGTGATCTGGAGGACAAACAGATAGAGACAAAGGATCAGGAGGAAGCCTGGAACAAACAGCTTAGAAGCCACAAAAACAGAATTAGGGAAATAAATGATGTCATGAAACGTTCCAATGTCAGAATTATTGGAATACCTGAAGGGGAAGAGAAAGAAAGAAGTCTAGAAGATATAGTGGAACAAGATTTCCATGAAAATTTTCCCAATCTCCTGAATGGAACCAGTGTTCATGTACTAGAGGCAGAACAGTCTCCCCCCAAGATTATAGATTCTTGAAAGTCCTCGAGGCACTTGACAGTAAGAATGAGGAATTATAATTCTAGAGAAACTCTCTTGAAGGAAGCTAGGACAAAGAAGCTCCTTACGTACAAAGGAAAGCCCATCAGAATAACGTCAGCACTCTCCACAGCAACCTGGCAAGCCAGAAAGGGCTTGCAAGATATATTCAGGGCACTAAATGAGAAGAACATGCAGCCAAGAATACTTTATCCAGCAAAACTGACATTCAAAATGGATGGAGAGATAAAGAGTTTCCAAGATCAGCAAGGCTTAAAAGAGTATGAGAACACCAAGCTGACACTGCAGGAAATATTAAGGGGGGTTCTATAAAAGAGGAACAATCCTAAGAATATCATTGGACAGAAATATAGCGACAATCTACAGAAAGAAAGACCTCAAAGGTAACACTATGTGAATAAAAACGTATCTATCAATAATCACTCTGATTGTGAATGGCCTAAATATGCCCATAAAATGACACAGGGTTTCAGATTGGATAAAACAACAGGATCCATCCATATGCTGTCTACAAGAGAACCATTTTGAAACTAAGGATACACCCAGATTGAAAGTGAAGGGACGGAGAAGCATCTTTCATTCCAATGGGCCTCAAAAGAAGGCCGGGGTAGCGATTCTCATATCAGATAAATTAGATTTTAAACTAAAGACTGTAGTCAGAGATACAGAAGGACACTACATCATTCTCAAAGGGACTATCGACCAAGATGATCTAACAATTGTAAATATCTATACCCCCAATATAGGAGCAGCCAATTACATAAGAAAACTATTATTCAAGGTAAAGAGTCATATTGATATGAATACATTGATATGTATTTTATCTTAACACGCCTCTCTCAGTAATAGACAGATCACCCAAGCAGAAAATCAATAAAGAAACAAAAGCATTGAATGACACATTGGAACAGATGGACCTCATAGATATACACAGAACATTCCACCCTAAAACAACAGAATACTCATTCTTTTCAAGTGCACATGGAACCATTTCCAGAATAGACCACATACTGGGTCACAAATCAGGGCTCAACCGGTAACAAAAGACTGAGATTATTCCCTGCATATTCTCAGATCACAATGCTTTGAAACTGGAGCTCAATCACAAGGAAAAGTTTGGAAGAAAGTCAAACACCTGGAAGCCAAAGATGACCTTGTTTAAGAATGCTTGGATCAAAGAAGAACTTAAACAATTCATGGAAACCAAGGAGAATGAAGACACGTCGGTCCAAAACCTATTGGATACAGCAAAGGCGGTCCTAAGGGGGGAAATACATAGCCATCCAAGCCTCCCTCAAAAACATTGGAAAGTCCAGAATATACCAGCTGTCACTAAACCTTAAAGAACTGGAGAATCAACAACAAATTAAACCAACTCCACACACAAGAAGGGAAATAATCAAGATTAGAGCAGAGATGAATGAAGTAGAAACTAGAGATACAGTAGAACGTATCAATGAAACTTGAAGCTGGTTTTTTGAAAGAATCAATAAGATCGATAAACCATTGGCCACACTAATCCAAAAGAAAAGAGAGAAAGCTCAAATTAATAAAATTATGAATGAAAAGGAAGAGATCACAACTAACACCAAGGAAGTAGAAACAATCATCTGAAGTTATTATCAACAGTTATGTGCCATACGTTAAGCAACCTAGATGAAATGGATGCATTCCTGGAAAACTCTACACTCCCAAATTGGAACCAGGAAGAAAGTGACAACCTGAATAGACTGATATTTAGTAATGAGATTGAAGCAGTGATCGAAAAACTCCCAAAGAACAAGAGCCCAGGACCTGACAGATTCCCTGGGGAATTCTACCAAACTTTCAAAGAAGAAACAACACCTGTTCTCCTGAAGCTGTTTCAAAAAATTGAAGCAGAAGGAAAACTTCCAGACTCTTTTTATGAAGCCAGCATTACCCTGACCCCACCAAAAAGGAGAATTTCAGAGCAATATCACTGATGAATATGGATGCTAAGATTCTCAATAAGATTCTAGCAAACAGGATCCAACAGCATATTAAAAAGATCATCCACCATGACTAGGTGGGATTCATCCCTGGGTTACAAGGATGGTTCAACATTCGCAAATCAATCCATGTGATAGAACAAATCAATAAGAGAAGAAAGAAGAACCATATGGTCCTCTCAATTGAGGCAGAAAAAGCATTTGACAAAATCCAGCATCTGTTCCTGATTAAAACGCTTCAAAGTATAGGGATAGAGGGAACATTCCTCATTTTCATAAAATCTATCTATGAAAGACCCACAGCAAATATCATTCTCAATGGGAAGAAGTTCACAGCCTTCCCGTTGAGATCAGGAACACAACAAGGATGTCCACTCTCACCACTCTTGTTCAACATAGTATTAGAAGTCCTAGCAACAGCAATCAGACAGCAAAGAGAAATAAAAGGTATCCAAATTGGCAATGAAGAAGTCAAACTCTCTCTCTTCACAGATGACATGATACTTTATATGGAAAATCCAAAAGACTGCACCCCCAAGCTACTAGAACTCATACAGCAATTCAGTAAGGGCAGTATACACAGTCAATGTACAGAAATCAGTGGCTTTCTTATACACTAAAATGAAAATACAGAAAGGGAAATTAGAGAATTGATTCCATTTACCATAGCACCAAGAACTGTAAGATACCTGGGAATAAACCTAACCAAAGAGGTCAAGGATTTGTACTTGAGGAACTACAGAACACTCATGAAAGAAATTGAAGAAGACACAAAAAGATGGAAGACCATTCCATGTTCTTGGATCGGAAGAATAAACATTGTTAAAATGTCTATACTGCCTAGAGAAATCTGTACTTCTAATGCCATCACGATCAAAATTCTACCAGTAATTGTCAAAGAGCTGGAGCAAATAATCCTACAATTTGTATGGAATCAGAAGAGACCCCGAATTCCTAAGGAAATGTTGAAAAACAAAAATAAAACTGGCGGCATCACGTTACCTGATTTCAAGCTTTACTACAAAGCTGTGATCACCAAGACAGCATGGTACTGGCATCAAAACAGACACATTGACCATTGGAACAGAGTAGAGAGTCCAGATATGGACCCTCAACTCTATGGTCAAATAATCTTTGTTGAAGCAGGAAAAAATATACAGTGGAAAAAAGACAGTCTCTTCAATAAATGGTGCTGGGAAAATGAGCAGCTCTCTGTAGAAGAATGAAATCGACCATTCTCTTACACCATACACAAAGATAAACTCGAAATGGATAAAAGACCTAACGTGAGACAGGAATCCATCAGAATCCTATAGGAGAACATAAGCAGTAACCTCTTCAATATTAGCCACAGAAACTTCTTTCAAGATATGTCTCCAAAGGCAAAGAAACAAAAGCGAAAATGAACTTTTGGGACTTCATCAAGATCAAAAGCTTCTGCACAGCAAAGGAAACAGTCAACAAAACAAAGAGGCAACCCACGGAATGGGAGAAGACATTTGCAAATGACAGTACAGACAAAAGGTTGATATCCAGGATCTATAAAGAACTTGTCAAACTCAACACACACAAAACAGATAATCATATCAAAAAATGGGCAGAAGATATGAACAGACAGTTCTCCAACGAAGACCTACAAATGACTGTGAGACACATGAAAAAAATGTCCATCATCACTAGCCATCAGGGAGATTCAAATTAAAACCACATTGAGATACCACCTCACACCAGTTAGAATAGCCAAAATTAACAAGACAGGAAACAACGTGTTTTGGAAAGGCTGTGGAGAAAGGGGAACCCTCTTACACTGTTGATGGGAATTCAAGTTGGTGCAACCACTCTGGAGAACCGTGTGGAGATTCCTCAAGAAATTAAAAATAGAGGTTCCTTATAGATAAGCCTTATACGGATATGGCTGATATCCTTATGAGCAATTGCACTACTGGGTATTTATTCCAAAGATACAGATGTGGTGATAAGAAGGGCCATCTGTACCCCAATGTTTATAGCAGCAATGGCCACAATCACCAAACTGTGGAAAGAGCCAAGATGCCCTTCAACGAAGAATGGATAAGAAACATGTGGTCCATATACACTATGGAGAATTATGCCTCCATCAGAAAGGATGAATACCCAACTTTTGTAGCAACATGGATGGGACTGGAAGATATTATGCTGAGTGAAATAAGTCAAGCAGAGAGAGTCAATTATCATATGGTTTCACTTATTTGTGGAGCATAACAAATAACATGGAGGACATGGGGAGATGGAGAGGAGAAGGGATTTGAGGGAAATTGGAAGGGGAGGTGAACCATGAGAGACTATGGACTCTGAAAAACAACCTGAGGGGTTTTGAAGGGGCGGGGGG
>PISX010024995.1:0-26954 GCA_004024625.1 Mellivora capensis
GCCCTGCTGTGTGAGCTGTCTTTGCAAGGATGCTGTTGTGAAGATAAGGAGAATTCTAGCTGGTATCGGGGAGAGGGAAATAGGGGAGCTACCACTTACTGAGCCCTTCTCTGTGCTTTACCAAGGCCTTGGGAGGTGACTGTGCCTTTTCTGACAGTCAGGAAAGTGTGAGTCAGAGAAGATAATTTGCCTGTCCAGTGTCCCCTCACCGGCCAGTGGCAGATCCCGAACTTACCGTAGGTACTCCCTGGCAATCCCGTTCTGGCATGTGTGCCAGCAGCAAGGCCAACGAGCCAAGCAAGAGGTGGGTGGGGGGCTTGGCGTATCCTCTCTGGAGATCCCCCCCACCTGCAGCTGTTGGCAAGCCCCCTGCCCCTCCGACAGCCTCTGATCATCCCAGATGTTCCCCAAGCAGAAAACTCCTGGCCTCTGTGGCCAGACATGATAGGAGGTGTCCAGGGTCCCGTGTGGGGCAGATGATGCCTGATTCTTTCCACTCTGGGATTTCCGATCCATCTGGGTCTCTGCCACCAGCCTGCACACCTTCTCATCTGGGAGCAGGGCCCAAAGACAGACTCTTCAGCTACCTCCCTTCCCCTTCTGCTCTCTGCCTCCTTCCTCTCCTAGCTCCCGGGTGAGGGAATGGGTGCGGGGTGGGGAGGGCACAGGATGGGGAGCTGCTTCTGCCAGATGGCACCTCTTTTTATATATTTTCTGTCTTTTACTTGAACTGTGCCTTTTGAGCTTAGAAACAAATAATTTGTTGACTCTGTTCTCTGGACTTGACCTGGGCACAGACCTTGGGATATGAGACCCACTTTTCATGATCCAAAGGGACTGTGGGTGGAGGGAAGATGGGGCCGGAGTGCACAATTTCTTTTCTTGTCTTTTTTGTTTGTTTGTTTGCTTGTTTTTATTTAGAGAGAGAATGCGTGTGGGGGAGGGAAGTGGTTGGTGGTGGTAGAGGGACAGGGGAGAGGGAGAAAGATCATCTTCTGCAGGTTCCACGCCCAGGGTGGAGCCCAGTGTGGGGTTTGATGTGATGACCCTGAGATCATGACCTGAAATCAAGAGTTGGACGCTTAACTGACACATGCTACCCAGGTGTCCCAGTGATTTCTCCCAAGGTCACTCTGCTGCATTTCTTTGCTGGGGACCTGTTTGCATGTATGCATGCATGCGTGTGTGTGTGTGTGTGTGTGTGTGTGTTTAATCCTCCCTTTGCCTCATGTGTCCTTAAAATGATGAGACAGATTCCACCAACTTACACAACTTGGTACAGAAACTGTATTGTGACTCCATGTGTCTGTTACTTGGTAACCTTTTGGAATTCGCACATGTGAATTTTTTTTTTAAGATCCCATTTATTTATTTGTCAGAGAAAGAGCGAGAGAGCAAGCACAGGCAGACAGAGAAGCAGGCAGAGGCAGAGGGAGAAGCAGGCTCCCTGCCAAGCAAGGAGCCCGATGTGGGACTTGATCCCAGGATGCCGGGATCATGACCCGAGCCGAAGGCAGCCGCTTAACCAACTGAGCCACCCAGGCGTCCCGCACATGTGAATTTTAAGAGTTTAAGAGTTTTTGAGAAAATTTCCCAAGCACCTGTAGGTCATCATTCATATCAAGAACATTCATCAGAGGTTTATAGGATTTAGGACAAACCCCAGTAACAGATTCCATGAGTCTGGGTGGTGCCTTATTCGGCCTCATTAGCTAGGGCAGATTTGCTATACACTCTTTTTTTTTTTTTTTTAAAGATTTTATTTATTTATTTGACAGAGAGAGATCACAGTAGATAGAGAGGCAGGCGGAGAGAGAGAGAGGGAAGCAGGCTCCCTGCTGAGCAGAGAGCCCGATACGGGACTCGATCCCAGGACTCTGAGATCACGACCTGAGCCGAAGGCAGCGGCTTAACCCACTGAGCCACCCAGGTGCCCTGCTATACACTCTTTACCCAGTATTTACTCTAGATGAAGCTAGTTGAAGCTATTATAGAAAAATAGGACTTTTCTTGGGGAGGGGATTTGCTTTTTACCCGATGGTCTGTATTCATCTTCATAAGCTTATAGTCAATGCTTTGAGTCAAAGGACATGTGCTTTGAGTGGAAGCTCTTAACACAGTGGATGTGGACATTTGGGGCAGTGAGGGAGCACAATGAACTTGACGTCCTTATAGGTGTTGGGACATGAGACCCACCAGAGCCTGCTGCCTCTGTGGGTTTTCTTCTGAGCCAGTCTTAACACTGAGATTGTTTAAAATGTCACTTACTGACCATGTCAACAGATGATGGACAGCCATGAGTGACAAAATGTTGTATGGGGGGGAACAATATATTGGAAATCAGCAGGGTGGGGCAGGGAGGCCAGTGGGAGCTTTCTGTTTTAATTAAAATTTTTAGGGATGAGAGGATGAAGGTGAGGGATGATTTAAGATATTATTTTTTTGTGGATAGTAAAAGTAGATCGTTTGAAGGATATCAATAATTATAAATAAGAAAACAATTACTCATCATTCCACTGCCCAAAGATAGGCTTTTTTTAATGCCTATATTCCTACCTACAGGATATATTATATAAGAATATCTTATACTTGGTATTTTATAAATATTTTATTCAAAAAGCTTTTATAATAATGTTTTTTAAAAAAATGTATTTTTTGGGGGGGAGGGGCAGAGGGAGAAGGAGAGAGAATCTTCAAGCAGACTCCCCACTAAGTGCAGAGCCCGGGGCGGGGCTTGATTCCAGGACCATGAGATCATGACCTGAGCTGAAATCCAGTCGGCCACTTAACTTACTGAGCCACCCAAGTGCCCCAGCACTTTTGTAATTATGAAAGCAATGTCTGCTTGCTGTAGGAAACGGAAGCGGGACAGACTGGGTGAACTGATGTAGTGGAGCCCTGGTTGCTGCCTTCATGCCTCTGTGTTCCCCGACCACGTCCCGGAGGGTCAGTGTTCGCATTTGGTGTGGATCCTTCCAGACACTTTCTTCACATATGTACTCTCTGCAACTTGCTTTTTTCACTTCGCTTTTCCTTCCCACAGCCCTTGGCCATAGATTTCCAATATCTCCTTCCTGTTCCCTGTGGGGCTGCCCGGTTGGCTGAACTGCTGAGTTCATTATGCTACAGAGGCCGAGGCCCCTGGCTCAACACCCACCTAATAATGCCCCTTTGAGGCACAGTCCATGATCGCACTCCTCCTGGATGGCCCCTGAATGTGTGGGGGGGGGGGTGGCTGGCTTCCAGGGCACTAGATGGGAGCCTTTCTTTCCTGGGAGAGAGGACGTCTCACGGTGATGTCTGCGGAGGAGCACCCTCTTCCCCCTCCCCTCATGTCCCCTCATCATGCTCGATGATTACTGCCGTGTCACAGTGATACTCCGAGTGGTGATGGTGCTTGCTTGGTGGTGCTACCTGAATTGGGGTTGGTTTAAAGAAGTGAAAGATACGGTGTGTCTCCAATCTCAGCATCTACAATTGCTCATTTGTACGTGTCCCCAATGTGCCCTTGGACAGACTCTCAGGAACTCTGGGAAGGTAGCTTCTGAGCTGGCTTCTAACTTGTTTGAAGAGTTTTGGTGGTGTCGGCCAGTGTGGGTGAGTTGGACAATCTAATCTCCTGGCAACATGTTGTCGGCAAACATTACCCATCTCCTAAGAAGGATGGTGGCCAATATTAGCACTAACCTGACCACTGAGAGCATGGGTGTCTTCCCAGGGGCTCTCTTAATTCTGTAACTAGCTGGACCTGCCCTCTTTCCCTGGATCCCTCTCTCACTGACATTATGGGAGGTGAGTTCAGTGTTGACAGAAATGTCTGTTGTTTTTTTTTTTTGAAAAAGATTTTATTTGCTTATTTGAGGCGGGGAGAGAGCATGGGTGGGGAGGGAGGGGCAGAGGCAGAGGGAGAAGCAGACTCCCCACTGAGCAGGGAGCCCACCGACTCAGGCTCCATCCCAGGACCCTGGGATCATAACCTAAGCTGAAGGCAGATGCTTAACCTACTAAGCCACCCAGGTGCCTCCAGAAATGTGTTTTCAAAGTGTTGGTGGAAATCCACATTTTCTGTGAACTCTCCCAATTTTTATTTTATTTTTATTTTTTAAAAATTTATTTATTTGTCAGAGAGAGAGCGAGCGAGCACAGGCAGACAGAGTGGCAGGCAGAGACAGAAGGAGAAGCAGGCTCCCCGCCGAGCAAGGAACCCGATGTGGGACTCGATCCCAGGACTCTGGGATCATGACCTGAGCCGAAGGCAGCCGCTTAACCAACTGAGCCACCCAGGCATCCCATCTCCCTCTCCCAATTTTTAAATGCAAGCAATGAACTCAATTTTCCTAAACTCCATGCAGGTAGGAAAAAAGCGACTCTGTGGGCTATATTTGGCGTCTCTGGCACTGTAGATGAGGGCAAAATTCTGTCTATCCATCAAGTTACATGGTCTTTCCATAGGTTTTTACAATTTACTCTGAAATCCTGAAGTCGTTACTTTGCCTACTTCATGTGATTAATGGGCCAATCTGCTGACTAGTTATATTAAACTCCCTTGAGGTTACCCCTCAACTCTACTGACAGGCTGACTTTTTAAAGCAAGAGGGGACTGTTCTTCTGGGTGTAATTTTAACAGATGCTCATGGGATTTCCATTTAAGGAATGAGTTCTGTGGTCTTGTAAAGAGAGGCTGAGTGAAAATCAAACTTATTATGGAACAATCAGTGATCATGTTTACCTTCCTAACATTAATGTAAGCTTAAATTGATTTAAGAAAGTTATGATGGGGACGCCTGGGTGGCTCAGTTGGTTAAGCGGCTGCCTTCGGCTCAGGTCATGATCCCAGCATCCTGAGATCGAGTCCCACATCGGGCTCCTTGCTCACCAGGGAGCCTGCTTCTCCCTCTGCCTCTGGCTGCCACTCTGCCTGTGCTCGCTCATTCTCTCTCTCTCCCTCTGACAAATAAATAAATAAAATCTTAAAAAAAAAAAAAAGAAAGTTATGATGTCATTCATCTCTGAAGCCATGTCAGAGTAAAATGGTAGCATAAATTATAAAACTAAGAGGTAGTACAGTTCCTTTTTCCATTATTAGAGTCCAGAATTCCTTTTTAAAATGTGAAATAAAGGTGACAGTTATAGAGAAAAATATCAGATGTTTGCCCCATCCTCCCCAATGACCCCGATACATAGCTTTCTCCTCTCCTTTAGTACATTCTAAAATTGCCTCCTGGGTCAACAGGAAATGTGGCCTCGTGGCTATCAGCCCTAACTAGTGATTTATCCATTTTCTGGCTCACTGCTTTTTTCTTTCCAGGGATTAACCAGCTCTTAGGACTCTAGGAACTACGAATAAGTCTGATTCTATAAGGATGATGAAGGGACCCCTGGGTGGCTCAGTTGGTTACACGTCTGCCTTTGGCCCAGGTCATGATCCCAAGGTCCTGGGACTGAGTCCTACATCAGGTTCCCTGCTCAGCGGGGAGTCTGCTTCTCCCTCGGCCTGCTGCTCCCCCTGCTTATACTTTCTCTCTCTGATAAATAAATATGTAAAATCAGGAAAGAAAAAGATGATAAGAAAAATGAGTGAATGGAATTTGGCCATAGTTGCTGCCTTTAGTTCTTCATGTTCTTGTCGCTGGGATGACATACTATGGTAAAAGCCATGTCTAAGTTGGGAATTGCTTTTCATAGGAATCTGGAGGCTCCAAGCGTCAGTAACTTAGTTCCCAGACCAGTGGAGACTTTAAAACCCTGCCTTCCATGGAACAGTGGGAGTTTTCCTTCCAAAGTCATCCTGAAGAGCTGACAGTTAGAAAGAAAATGCTGGTTTGGGGGGAAATGAGATCCGGTTCCTCATGATATGCCATATTATACTTAATGTGAAGACGAACTCTACGTTGGAGGGTCACAAACACTCCTTGGGAACATACTTATCTCTTCATAGTTCTTCTTGACAATTGATTGGGATTTAAAACATACACACGGTTGGGGGAACTTGTTCTTCCATTTGTCTCTATCAGTAAAGACATTTTCATAAATACAAGGTTCCTGGAGGGCCTGGGTGGCTCAGTGGGTTAAGCCTCTGCCTTCAGCTCAGGTCATGATCCCAGGGTCCTGGGATTGAGCCCCTCACTGGGCTCTCTGCTCAGCGGGGTCCCTGCTTCTTCCTCTCCCTCTGCTCTCCCCCAACTCATTTTCTCTCTCTCTCTCAAATAAATAAATAAATAAATAAAATATAAAAAAAATTACAAGGTTTCTACTGGCTTCCAGTAAAGACCTTGTCATTGATATCTTTTAACTCTCATTGTTCTGAGAGCCACAGTGTGGCGGAACATCTCTACCATGGCATATGTCACCACTGGTACCATAAGAAGCGATCTCAGAATGGGTTTTGAATTTAAGTGGCTCTGTATTTATTTTAACATTAGTTGGAAAAAATATAAAAGGCACACCAAACCAGTGAATTCAAAGATATGAAATGATCTTTCCGAAATAAAACGGATGATTTCAATGGAAACATTAAGTAAATTAAGTATGAAGTAGTTTGAACGATAACTCGGATATGGCGGAAATCATGCAGAGGGTGCAGACATGACAAGTTGGGCACCTCTGAATTAATGGTCAAAATAGATCACCCCCAGGATTCAACATCTTGACGAGCCTGAAGAGAATGTCAAATCAGCTGTGGATCTTAGTTTCTCTTTTTAGCATCTGCTGTGTTTTAGGTTCTGTTCTTGTGGGGCATCTGGTCTGCGAACGCGTAGACTCTGGACGCCTGACTCCCCCACTCTACAGTCATGTGAACTCAGACAAGTTCTTTCACCACTTTGAACCTATTTTTCTTACCTGTAAAATGGAGGAAAATCCTACCTCACTTACGAGTTTCTTTCTAATGTTAATAAATCAAAACGCATAAAAGATTTAGGCTGTCACTTCATGAATCACTGAATAAATAGGAGTTATTTTACGTTTCTGAAAAATTGTGTAAAGATGATGGTTTGCACATAACCTTTCATTTATGATGCTGCAGTAAAGTTTATTTAAGAGAAATCCTTGGTGAGTCCCATTTTGAAGCAAATAATTACTATGAAATGGACTGCTTTCAAAGGCGGTGTTTTAGGAAGGAATTGGTTTAAGGTGAGGTTGTTCTTAAAACCTGTAAGCCCCAGAAGGCTTGAAAGGGGTTTCTTTTCTCTGGTCCTCACTATGACTTAGCATAAAGAAACTTATTTTGAAAGGTGATGTAAATTACCTCAGTATTCTCAAAGGCATATATTCCAAGCTGTACTGTAGGATGCAATACTGTAGGATGACAGTTTGTGTATCCAGAAAAAGGACTACATTTCTCCTGGGAAGCTTTCAGAGGGGATTCGAGGTGAAGACTCCTGGAAATGACCTTTTGTTTTCTCTTCTGTGTAGTACCACCTGAATAGGATGCAATTTCATTCTCGAAGAGATTTGTAAGATAGGAAACCTTTTGCAATTAACTCTTTTATATACACTTCCTTGGAAGGGTTTTTGGTTGTAGTTGCTTAGGTGGAGCTATATATAGAATCATAGAATTTTTAGAGCGGGAAGAAACCCAAGGGATTGTCAAGTCATCCTCTTCCTCCTGTTTTCTCCCTCCCGTGGAGCCCTAGAGAAGCTCACCAACTTGTCCAAGATTGCCCAGCTCGTTGGCATCAGGCTCAGTGAGGAAGAAAGTGTGAAAAACTCAGCAGCGTTCCCCCAACTGCATTCCTTCCTTGGACAACAAGCTTCTTGAGGCGTAGAACCACATCTTACTCACTTTTGTGTTTCTTCTTGCCTTCAGCCCTGTTTCTGGAACATGATAGTCTTCACTAAAATTGGTGTAGAGATCACCTCCTCCCTACCCAGAAACCATAGAATTCTCTTCATAATTAGGTAGCAGTTCTATGCTTTACACTTTGAAAGATTCTTTTTTTTAAAACTAAATCCACACACATTTGAATTATAAACTGCTTTTCCAGATATTTCTAATGAATCATGGCAACGTGCTTTCAAAATGATGACCCGTGGACTACTTGGGTCGGAATCTTCTAGAGTCCTTGTTAAATGCAGATCCAACCTCAGAATCTTGGAGGTGTCTCAGAACCAGCGGTTGGAATCCTCAGGCAGTTTCAGTGTTTGCTCAAGTCTGAGGACCACCGCTCTAGGGAATTTTAAAAAGAGCTTTTACAGGGACGCCTGGGTGGCTCAGTCAGTTAAGCGGCTGCCTTCGGCTCAGGTCATGATCCCAGCGTCCTGGGATCGAGTCCTTGCTCGGCAGGGAACCTGCTTCTCCCTCTGCCTGCTACTCTGTCTGCCTGTGCTCAAGCTCTCTCTCTCTCTCTCTAACAAATAAATAAATTAAAAAAAAAGAGCTTTTACAGAGCACTGCCTTTCAAATAATTTAGATTCCTGCATCCCAAGCACAGATATCAGGAGGAGTTCTTTAATATTTTAAATACAAAACAGACACTTTCTAGTAGGAATGGGGGAATTGGGCAGATTTCCTTTTCATGTTCCAGACAGAGGCTGCTTTGAACCTGCTTATCTGGAACCAGCCTAAACACCAGTGTGCCTCCAACACAGACCAAGGCACTTGGGACTAGGAAGACTCCTAGGCTTTAAAATGGGTTTTAGGGGCTCCTGGGTGGCTCAGATGGTTGAGCGTCTGCCTTCCGCTCAGGTTAGGAAGTCTGCTTTTCCTCTCCCACTCCCCCTGCTTGTGTTCCTGCTCTGGCTGTCATTCTATCAAATAAATAAATAAAAATCTTAAAAAGACCTCGATGGCCCAGATATGCAAGAATTTTATTTTCCTGACTCTGAGTGATGGTGGAAAACTCCTCCAGTGAGAATCTGGGGGCAAATACGTGTTAGAAAAATTATCCTGGTACTTGTTTTTATGAAGAAACAGAAAGGTTCTCGCATGCTAACAGCCAAGCCATTGATTTATAAAGGAGTGAATTCCACTTTGCTATTATAAAGAAGAACGGATAAACATATCTGTTTTCATTAAATCTCTGCATATTTTACTCCATTCCTCCTTTCATCTCTGACTCGCAGGTTTGTTGTCCCAACAGCCTCGGTTAGTTCGTGATGCCCACTTTATTTGTTTATTTATGCTCAACTCTGCTCTGCACATCTCCCTGATTCTGGCTTCTTTGATGCATCATAAATAAGGATGAGCTCATCCGTCTTTCCTTCTGACAACAATAAAGAGGAGTAACCATCTAAGAGTTCGCTCTGTCCCTCAGTGTCTGTCCCAGAGAGCCTCAATTTCCCAAGTAAAGACTGGATTAAAACAAGACATTTTTTGGACAGTTTCGAAGGGCAAGGATCACCCATTCACTCACTAGTGTGAAATACTTAGATTATTTTCCTTCCAATGCCAGATTGAAAGTTACATTTAGGGAGAGACTTATCGATGGATGAGATGGAGAACAAAGTGAGGGTGAGGGGACAGCTCCTGACAGCCCAGGGCTGTAGAGAGAATTGCTCAGGGAGCTGGCGCCCGGGTGCTGGGAAGGCGGAGGGGGAGCTCAGATGACTTTGGGTTCTCCAGTAGCTTAGTCGAGGGGAGGAGAAGCCTCTGCAGTTAAGGAATAACTATGTGGACATTACACTCGCTGCTCCTTCCTATTATTTATTAGAAAGTCACCCTGAAATAGCTTGGTGGGGCTTTTGTCCATCTGTCATTTGCAGAGCTGTCTACTGGGAGAAAAATGCTGCCCGGCAGACTCGCGTTTTTGCCTGGGGAAGCTTTTGCCTTGGCCAGCTGGGCAGCTCCCCTTTCACCTGATGGCTCATCGCCTGCAGATCTCAGAAGCCGAGACTAATTAGAAATCAAGAAATTAGAAGTCTCGGTACATGCAACATTCTGAAGGAATTTAGGAAACTCGTTTTCCCTCCCAAAGCAAATTTTGCTTACACGCACCTCTTTCTGTTAGGAAGGAAAGTGTAATTTAAGGGTCCTGCCATGAGTAGGCCTCCAAGACAGAGGAAAAGAACAAAGTAAGTTTCAAGACTAAGCCTTAAGCAGGATTCATTTTATGTTTTACACACACACAAACACAGCTGTAGTTCATCTGTCAGTAAATACATGAATATAGGTAGGTAAGCTCTCTCATGAGGTTGTTATGAGGATTTTAAAAAGACGCTGGGTATAAAAGGCTTAGAACAATGTCTAGCACCGTGTAGGTATGTCACAAGGGTTAGCTATGACCATGATGAAACCCATTTGGAAAGATTTGTACTGAGCTTGTAGCCAGACTTAGAGCAGTGGGATGAGGGGATCAAAGAATTGGATTTTAGCCTTACCTTTATTTACTTTTTATTTTTTTAAAGGTTTTATTTATTTACTTGAGAGAGAGAGAGAATGAACGAAGGAGAACATGAGTGGAGTGAGGGACAGAGGGAGAAGCAGACTCCCCGCTGAGCAGGGACTCGATCCTGGGACTTCGGGATCATGACCTGAGCCGAAGGCAGACCCTTAACTGACTGAGCCACAGGCGCCCTAGCCTTACCTTTAATGTTCAAAATACTTTTGCAATAAAGAGGTATGTTCACAAATTACCTGTATAATTAAGAATTAATTTGTATACCTGAAACTAATATAGCACTGTATGTTAACTAACTGGAATTAAAATAAAATCTTAGGGAAAAAAGTAAAAATAATTAATGTAACATCCTTAGAAAACAGGCAGATATATTCAGACTAAAAATTCAAGAGAGATGCCCCAAGCTGTGCTGCTGGACAGCAGAGGGACACTGGATAGAGGGGACACGGGCCTGAGCCCCATGATTCAGAGTCCTGTGTACACCACACACACGCACACACACACACACACACACGCACACACACACACGCACACACACACACACACCAGAAACACACAAACACACCCCACACCACATGTTGAAGAGCAAATGGGCAGCTCCCTCACAAAGGAACTGTGACAAAGGAACTGGACATGGGCATAGTTCGATTTAACACTAATTTAAATGCCAATTTAAACCCTAAATATCTGCTTTTTTTTTTTTCTTTAAATATCTGCTTTTGTCCATAGCTGTGTTCAGGCCTCGGGGAAAATGCTTTGTGTCTTGTTAGCTCCACGTCCTTTACCCGAAGGCAGCTGCCCTCTGGTGCCATGAAGGGCCAGGGCTGTGCGGCTGCCTGTGCTGGAGCTTCTTTGGGGCGTCAGGGTGATTTGAGCAGCAGAGCATTGAGGTAAAGAAAAGACAATTTAATTAATTTATCTTTAATTAACTTATAATAGATGCTTGTAGAAAGAGCTATTGCTTCCCAGTGGTGCCAAGTGTTCATTTCCCGGCTTCTCTTTGTGTTCCAGTTCTTGGCTCCAGAGGAACTCATAAATTAGCACGGTGTTTGCGGCAGCAAACACGGCAGCTGAGCGATATTTTGCAATATTAAAACAATGCATACCATCCTTCAATTTTCTTCAATTCAATATATGTGGATTTAAATATAGCATGCACGAAGTGGGATGTCTGTTCTTCATACAGGCAACGAGATGTAATTGAATGCTGAATTTATGAATAGTTTTGCTTCTATAAAATATATTTAATAAGCTATGATTACCTTTTCAAAAGATTAAATAAAACATCAGTTTTAAGTACTGTTGATTTAAACATTTTATATTCATTCATTAAATATTTTATTTTGCCCATGCATACTCCTTCCTCCACACACACTCTGGAATGTTTTAGAAGAAAAGTAATCTATTTGAAAATACAAAAATCATTTTAATTTTTTTTAAAAGTAGGCTCTGCACTCAGCACAGTGCCCAGTGTAGGGCTTGAACTCAGCCCTGAGATCAAGAGTCAGAAGCTTTGCCAACTGAGCCACCTAGGCACTCAAAATCATTTTAAGTTCTAAGTTTTCTTTTAACTGATATTTTTAATGAGAATTTGTTCTGATTTTGTATATGTTGAGGATTATCACAGGATTATTTAAACATTTAGGTCATTGCTATCACTAACATACACATTATGTGAAAGTCTTGATTGCAAACCTGTGATTTTCCTGAAATGATGTCTAGGAACAGAGAGGTTATGAAATAAACATCATCTATGAGTGGTGCCTCTCTGATTACTTATTAAACAGCACTAGCCTGCTGACCAAATGCCTGGACACATGCAATCCTAAATCCAGTTGTGTGTGTGTGTGTTTTTTTTAAAGATTTTAAAATTTTATTATCAGAGAGGGAGAGAGAGCACAAGCAGGGGGAGTGGCAGGCAGAGGGAGAAGCAAGCTCCTTGCAGAGCAAGGGGCCGGATGCGGGACTCTATCCGAGGACCCTGAGATATGACCTGAGCCAAAGGCAGATGCTTAACCAACTGAGCTACCCAGGCACCCCTCGGGTTGTGTTTTGACAGTTTGCCAACTTTCAGTTACATAAAAGCCTAATTTTAGGAGAATTTTAGATTTTGTCATTATGAAGATATACTTGTCATAGTAGGGGGGGAACATACATTTCATCTAGCAGTTTGGGAGCTTGATTTATAACTTTAAATGTTTTGGCGTGAAGAACACCAGCCTCCATGGGAACTCTCAGCCTGAAGCCCTACCTGTGTAAGGGGAGGGTCTGAGGATATGACCGCCTTTGGCTGTCAAGGCTGCTTATTCGTGCCTATTTGGCATTCCTTCCTCTACTCCAATGTGTCCAGGTTGTCCCATGGGAGACCAGGGGCGTCAACTCTCTGAGCACCTAAGAGGTTGGACCCTTCTGCCTTCTTTTCTCTTTTATCCCCTGGATTCTTCGCTTCCCCTCTTGCCTCTTGGGGGTGCTCTTTGGTTTCGGTGAAACCATAACCTTTTCCTCTCTTCCATCCATGGCTACAAAGCCTGCCCTCTTAGGTGATTGCCAACGAATGCCGGCTAAATCGTTAGCTGATAATTGAAATCTGAACCAAAAATGGGGTTAAGGGAAGGTCTTTCCAGAGACAGTCGAAATTACAGAGGCCAGTGTTTCTCACTGCATCCTCACATTGAAGACGTTGATTTAAATAAGGGAAATTTCCTCTCTTTTGATTTCTTTTCAGTTCTCTGATTAGCTCAGGAAAAATTTCAGTTTGTTGCTAGTATGTATTTTAATGTCTTTTTTTGAAAATTCCCACACTTCCTGGCTTTTTATTTAAGAATTACCTTTATTGAGGTTAATTTATGTCAAATAAACTGCACCAATTTTAAGTGTGGTCGGTTTGATGAATATGTACAAGTCACCATGACTACAAGCAAGATGGAAAGCTCCCCTCATGCCCAGCTTGCTTCCACCTCTCTGCCTCCAACCCCAGGCAACCACTGACCCGTTTCTAGCCCCATAGGAACATTTTCTAGAACTTCAGATAGATGGAATCATCCAGGATATGTGTTTTGTGACTGATTTCTTTCCCTCTGTGTAATATTTTTGAAAGCTATGTTGTGTCTCTCTGTCATTTATTCATTTTTATCGCTGACTGGTATCCTTTGTAGGGATATACCAAAGTTTGTGGACCAAACTTTGTTCACCTCTTGTTGGGGATTTCAACGTTTTTCAGTTCTTGGCTCCTTTGACTAAGGGTACTTTGAATATCTGCCTGCAAGTTTTGTGTGGACATACGTTTTCTTTTCTTTTGCATAAATAACTAGAAGTAGGATTGCTGGGTCTTTGAGTAGCTGTACATGAAGTTGATAAGGAAATGCCTGTTTTCCCAAACTGTATCCTTTTATATCCCCATGACCAATACGTGAGAGTTCAAGTTGCTCCACATGTTTGTCAACACCTGTTATCGTCAAGTCTTTTTAATTTCAGCCTTTCTAGTGGTGTGTAGTGGTAACTCACTATGACTGACTGATTGATTGATTTATATTTTAAAGATTTTATTTTTATTTAGCAGAGAGAGACACAGTGAGAGGGGGAACACAAGCAGGGGGAGTGGGAGAAGCAGACTCCCTGCTGAGCAGGGAGCACTATGTGGGGCTTGATCCCAGCACCCTGGGATCATGACCTGAGCCGAAGGCAGACACTTCACCAACTGAGCCACCCAGGTGGACTACTTACTTATATTTTTATAAAAAATATTTATTTGGGAGAGAGAGTGAGAGAGTGAGCATGAGCAGGGGAAGGACAAGAGGGAGAAGGAGAGAGAATCTCAAGCAGACTCCAAGCTGAGCACAGAGCCCAACACAGGGCTCGATCTCATGACCCTGAGATCATGACCTGAGCCGAAACCAAAGAGTTTGACACTTACCTGATTGAGCCACTTAGGTGCCTCATCTCACTGTGATTTTAATTTGTGTTTCCCTGATGATTAATGTGCTTATTTGCCATCCATATATCTTCTTTGATGAAGTGTCTCTTCAGATCTTTTGTCCATTTGTCTTATTGAGTTGTAAGAGTTCTTTATATATTCTGGATAGGTTTGAGTTTTGTAAATATTGTCTTCCAGTCTGTGGCTTGCCTTTTTATTGTCCTAACAGTGTTTTTTTTTTAACAGCAAAATATTTAAATTTTGATGCAGTCCCATTTATTAAGTTTTAAAAATAGTTCCTGCCTTCGGTTCAGGTCATGATCCTAGGGTCCTGGGATCAAGTCCTGCATCAGGCTCCTTGCTCTGTGGGGAGCCTGCTTCTCCCTCTGCCTGCCACTCCCCTGCTTGTGCTTTCTCTTTCTTTCTCTGACAAATAAATAAGCAAATCCTTAAAAAAAAATCTTTGCCTAGCCCAACCCTAAGATCTTCTTCCATGTTTTCTTTAGAAAGTTAGCCTTCATATTTAGGGCTATAATCAATTTTGAGTTATTTTATCCTCTGTGGTCTGAGGTAAAATTTGAAATTGAATTTTTTTTCAATTGTTCCAGAACCATTTGTTGAAAAGATCATTTTTTAACCCATTGCATTGGCACTTTTGGTAATACCCAACTGATCATATATGTGTGCATCTAATTCTGAACAGTATTTCACATTGGGAAGATACTGTATTAGGAGAATAAAAAGCCTCAGATGTCTCAGAAATAAAACTCCGATGAAAGAATGGCTGGTGGCAAGTGTGTATTTTGGGGCATATGACATCACACTGATGATTCCATTTGCAGTAGAGAGAATTTCTAGGCTGGAATTAAACCTTCAGTTAAGTTTTTCTATAAAGATGCTCTGTGGCAGCCACATGCAGAAGTACCTCTGTATTTAGGGGACACTTAACACTGAACTTGGAGACAAATTGGCTGGGAGTTAGTGTTTGCTCTCCACCAGCAATGGCACTTTAGGGGTTAAAAGGCGATCTCTCTGCAGAATGAGTTCTTATCTAGTAAACAAGAATGAGGTACCCCTCTTGCTGATATAAAAAGTAAAACTATTTATTGCTTGGTTTACCAGATGCCTAAAACACAATTCTGCTGTCTTCGCTTGACAGTGTGACCCTCCCTGGGATGCATCCCAGTTTCAGTGGCTAGGACAACGTAATTGTGTGCTTACTTGCCACCTGCCTTCCACAGCAGCAGGTTGAACTCAGGAGCTGAGTACAAAGCTGAGTCAGGTCCGAAGGGTATCCTATTCATGGTCCGAATCTATTTCCTAGAGCCTATGGTCTATTTCAGGAGACAAAGAGACGATTAACCAAATTGGCCCTGTGATCCTTTGGGGAACATTGAACAAGACTAGAGTCATAGCAGAGCACAGAGGAAAGGTGAGTGGGTCACCTGCTATTTGGCAAGTTATGGGAACTTGCATTGTCCCCTTCCCCAACATCAGGGGAGTTCACAACAATTTTGTTACACTTATGAAAGCTGAGCTGCTTGTACTTCGATTCGGGGAGCCACATCTCTTTTTGGCCGACGTGCTGGTAGATTTCTGTTGACTTGTATTCTCTACACTGCATTTCCTCACCAATCACTCACTGCATAAATTCTACCCTTGCCTTCCAGTGGCCATGTTGTTGCACTGTTAATAGGGCCTTACCATTTGGAGTTGGAGGGCTCCTATTGTTCTCTCCTGTCCTAGCTCATCTGGCCTTCCCAAGGCCCATGTGTGGGAGATAGGGGTTACTATACATGAAAACAATCTTCTGATTTTTACCGATTATTTTATTCTGAAGGCATTTACCCCATTGTCTGTAAAATTCATTGAGACAGTAAAATTAGAAAACAGTAAAAATCTAAAGGAATCATGGTAAAAAAAAAAACCCTCCAAGTACTAAATTTATCTGAGTATATTTCCAATTAATTCACATCTTGAATGGAAGATAATATGCAATATGAGACTTTTTTCCCCCTAAATAAGAAAACTTTGTATAGGTGTGGATAGGTGTGTACTTGTATAGGTGTGTGTGTGTGTGTGTGTGTGTGTGTGTTTATGGTTAGGGGGTTTTTCCAGCACTGGTGTGGACTCAAGAATAATAGTTGGGGGCACCTGGGTGGCTCAGTTGGTTAGGCATCTGACTCTTGGTTTCGGCTCAGGTTGTGGGATCAAGCCCTGCATGGGGCTCTGTGCTCAGTTGGGAGTCTGCTTGAGGAGTGTGACCCTCTGCCCCATCCCTCTCCTCCCTCCCACTCCCACTCTCCCTCTCTCTCAAGTAAAGACATCTTGGGGGGGGGGAAGAATAATAGGTTGGTTATTAACCCTGAAATTGACCTTAAAGAGCACCCAACTTGAAACCTTTAATTTTATAGGTAGGGCAAGTGGGCTCAGTGTGAGGGTAACTGTCCTAAGATCCCACAGCCTCTATATAGCAGTGTCTGGGAGCTCAAGTTCAAACGTTTTAGTGTTTTGAGGGACCAGATTATCTGTATGACACGTGTATAGCATAAGCTTTGTTTTTTTTAACTGTTTCTTTTGAAAAAGCTCTTTCTCTTATTTGAATTTAACAAGCAGGGTAACTAACCATCCTGGTTTGCCTGGGATTCACAGGGTCCCTGGGACTTGGGACTTGAGTGTAAACACTGGGAAAATCCAGAACAACCAGGATGAGTCTGTGACCCTAGTCCCAGAGGTTTGCAGCTCTTCACCTGGGTGGTTTTGTCAACTATCCTGGTGACGTGTGGCTTCTGGCCCTAGTTACATGAAAGGAAACAAATGACTCTGTCCCAAGGCAAAGAAGAGAAAAACCGTGACTCTTTCCTGGGTGGTGAGTAGCATCCAAATCCTGCTCACCTTAACCCAATCCTTCTGTCCTCCAGGTTCTTCTAGGCCATTCCTGACCTTTCCTACCCTACCTGTCCACCCTGGTGGTCGTCAAACTCCTTGCTGATCGGTAGGACTGACTTCTGTACGAACCATTTCACTGTTTGCCACCAAGCACTGTTGAATATGATTTCGTGTGGACAAGTTCCATCTCGTCAAAGGCCTCGTGAGACCCTTGAAGGCAGATCAGGTCTGTGTGTCCCAGGCAGGTGAAGATCATGGACTCTGATCTAGGTTAGAATCTTGGAGCTCCACGCTCTGTTAGCTAGGTGGTCTGGGCAAGTCTCGTAAACTCTGTTTCTCTGTTTACTTCTGTGAAATGGGGGATCATGGTATCCACCCCTCCGGGAGTCATAGGAATTACTGTGGTTGATACCTGCAGAGTACATATAGCAAGGGCCTGACACGTGACATATTTGCTATTCTGAGTAAGGTCTCCGTAGTAATGTTTGCTGACTGATTTGAATGCATATGCACACAGCTAATTCCCTAACTTTTAACGTTCATTCACTTATAAGCTCTGCACTTCATTTATTTATTTTTTAAGATTTTATTTATTTATTTGACAGAGAGAGAGAGATCACAAATAGGCAGAGAGGCAGGCAGAGAGAGAGAAGGAAGCAGGCTCCCTGCTGAGTGGAGAGCGTGATGCGGCACTTGATCCCAGGACCCTGAGATCATGACCTGAGCCGAAGGCAGAGGCTTTATCCCACTGAGCCACCCAGGCGCCCCCAAGCTCTGCACTTTAACAGTGAGTATGGTGGTGGAGAACATTCCTTTCTACCCAAGCTGTTAAAGGATTCTCTCTGAGTGGTTCATTAGAATTCTAACTGCAGTGGACTTGCCTTGAAATAGAATCTTTAAGCACAAGGCCATCTATCTGATAGTATCTGCTCCCAGATTACTCTTCATAAGGAACACTCTTACATCTTTGAACTGACCATTTAATAAAAGCATGTTATCAATTAAAAATAGTTTAAAAGGATGTTAAAATGGCAACTAACCTCAATTCACTGGAATAGATCTTTATTATATTTGATGCATAATTTGAATTTTATGGCCAAGATAAAAGGTTAAATCTGATAGGTACCTGAAATTGAATATGTGCTTCACAGGAAAGTAACTTTTAATTTTTTATGTACCTTGGTGTAATTAATAAAACATTTCTTCTAGCAGAATTGCACAACTGAATGAATCTATGAGCTCCCTGAGAGTCAAGGCAAATGAAGCTATTTCAGTCCTTATTTATGTAGATGGAAGTCCAAAGTTTTTTTTTTTTTTTAAAGATTTTACTTATTTATTTGAGAGAGAGGCAGTGAGAGAGCATGAGAGAGGAGAAGGTCAGAGGGAGAAGCAGACTCCCCGTGGAGCTGGGAGCCTGATGCGGGACTCGATCCCGGGTCTCCGGGATCATGACCTGAGCCGAAGGCAGTCGTCCAACCAACTGAGCCACCCAGGCATCCCTATTTCAGTCCTTATTTAAAGAATACAACTGTGGCTTATAAATTCCGGACTTTAGATGAAGGAATCTGTGATGTCTTTGAAGAAGGAATAAGTATTTTCTGCAAGACAAAACTGTATTCCTTTCTCTTCACCTGTAAGAAATCCAGCCGGATGTGATGCCAGTGTATGCTAATGCAGGGGCTGCTCTATTTGCCTGCCCAGCTCCCTTTACCCCTTCCCCTGGTAATGGAGCCCCTCTCCCTTCTTTGGGGTACAGTCCTTTCCTCCCCTCCAAAATATTGGGAGCTTCCTTTCATAGTACCTAGCCCTCCTGACTACTACCTTCGTGGGTGAATTTCCTAGGGCTGCTACAACAAAATACCATAAAACTAGTGGCCTACCACAACAGAAACTTACTCTCTCAGTGTTCTGGAGATCAGAAGTCCAATCAAGATATTGACAAAGTTGGTTCTTTCTGGAAGCTCTGAAGGAGAACCTGTTCCACACTTCTCCTAGCTTCTGGTAGTTGTGGACAGTCCTTGGTGTTTCTTGGTTTATGAGTGGATCACTCCATTCCCTGCCTGTGTTGTCCTATGGCCTTCTCCCTATCACATGGCGTTCTCCCTGTGTCCAGACTTCCCTCATCTTCTAAGGGCCCACTATCCTTTATGACCTCCTCTTAACTTGATTACATCTGCAAAGACTTTATTTCTTTTTTTTAATATATAAATTTTTTACTTTTTATAAACATATAAAGTATTTTTATCCCCAGGGGTACATGTCTGTGAATCACCAGGTTTACACACTTCATAGCACTAACCATAGCACATACCCTCCCCAATGTCCATTACCCTACCCCCCTTTCCCGACCCCCCTCCCCCCAGCAACCCTCAGTTTGTTAAGACCTTATTTCTAAACAAGATCACATTCACAGGTACCAGGAGTTAGGACTTGAACACGTCTTTCTGGGATACATAATTCAATCCACAATGCCTTCTTTCTCCTAGTGATTGGTCCAAAATTAACTATGTTCCCTAACCTGGGGCCTGTCTGAATCCCCACTAGGAGCTTCTAACTAGAACTTTTGGAGGACATTCTCACTTCTCTGCTTGAGAAAGTTGTGATGGGCCTTTTAGACACCATGATTTCAGCCTTGCAGAGAAGCTTTCCTGAGACACTGGAGATGTGTCTCCACCAGAGAGAGGAGGAGAAGGTCCTGATGGTGCTCAAATCTTGACATCCAGGAACACCTTCCTTTGGTTTGCTCATGTGAACCATTCACTACATGCTCCCCTTTTCCCCTTCTTAACCTGGTGTGAGATAATTTTTTAGTGATTTGCAACCAGAGGACCCTAAATAATACAATTTAAAGATATCTTTAGAAGATCTTATGCAAAACCGTTCTTACATGGAAACGCCATCTCCCACAGAAGCGAGTGCTCGGCTGAGATATCAGTGCACCTGATTTTGCTTAGTGGGGATGGGGGTGTGTGCTCGGGGACAGTGCCCATCTTCCAGACCACGTGGAGATGCCTCACCTGCAGCATGACTCTCCAGAGTCTGCTCTGGATGGCCACAATGGCAGGTGGTCACAACGGCAGGCACCTCAGTGCATTCCTTTTTCTCTTCCACTCAGGCTTTTTCTGACCATCCATCATTTTGACTATGAATTTACAAAGGAAAACCTTTCTTGAGTTCCTAAGATCAAAGGAACAATGTAGAATACTGTCCTTTTCCAAAGATGATGTAAGCAGTCCTTTAAGAACATGAACATCGTTTCCAGTTGCCTGATTCATTGCAAGTGTTGGAAGACCACATTGCAAGATCACTGACAAACTCTCTGCCATCAAGTGACTTGCAACAGGCAGGAGGCCGGCCTCGTGGGGCTCCTACAGGACACTTTCGGCTGCCAATAACAAGACCTGGTCAGAAAGAGCTTAAATAATAAGGGGTTTCTTATCTTACATGACAAGACATGCAGACACAGGGCTTCAACAACATCATGGCACCCTGTTGCTTTCTACCGCCCAGCTCTGCCATTCTCAGCTTGTGAGTAACAGTTACCATCAGGGTTGCAGAATAGCCTTGGGAGGCCCCAATTTTGAATGCACCAACATTCAGAAAGGGGGAGTAGCATTTTTTTCCTCTGCACCTGTTTTCACTAGGAAGGAAAACTTGTCTCCCAGTTCCCTCACATCCACCCCTGGCCGACTTTGCCCCAATCCAAACGCCAAGACTGGGTCACATGCTCACTTTTGAACCAATCACTGCAGAGAAAACTGGATTCCCACTGTGGCTCAGTAATCAGCATTTCTTCTTGTGGGTAGGCACAGCCCATGAAGCCAAGGACACTCCCTACCTGAACACAACTGGGGGTCAGTTAGCAAGGAAGAGGGAGGGCAAACATCGGGGTCTGGCATAGCACTTGGGGGCCACTGGTGGAAACTCCAGAGGTCCTCATGTCTCAGCCTTATCCAGCAGGACGCCCCACAGCTCCTTGGGTTTAAAAGGTGCATGAAGAACTGGAAAAATGTAAAGAGTGAAGAGGTGCTCTTAGAAGGAAATGGGTAGGGTTAAATATTTAATATACCATATTTAATCAAATTGAATATACTATGTTAAAAATAGTTTATTTTTATATTTCTATATAACATCTCATATTTAATATATTGATATTTAATATACTGCAAAGAGAGGACTCAACATTAATGAACTAACTACTGAACTTAAGTTAGTAGAGGAAAAGTAGAATAACTCATAGGAAGAATCAGAATGATGGAAGCAATATCACAAGAACAGATATTAACAATAATAACAGAAACACATTTTTAACAGAGAGGATCAACAAAGCCAGTTTGGTTCTTTGAAAAGACTAAAAAAATTTTCAAACTTCTGGTAAGAACGATCTAGAAAAAGAGAAACAATATTAGAAATGAAAAATATGAGAAAAGTAGACATTAGGATATAATAAGATAATGTAAACCACTTAAACCTATAAAAATTAAAGTTTAAATGAGATGAAAAAATTTACAGAAAAAGATAGCCTACCTAAATTGACTCAAGAAGAAATATGTACTGAACAGGCTTCTAATCTAAGGAAATGAAACCATTTGTTCAAAATCTCCCCACAAAGGATATCCAGATGGTTTTTACTGACAAGCCCTGCCAGACATTCAAGAAATAAATCATTCCAGTTTTATACAAATTATTCCAGAGTATAGAGGAAGAGGGAACAATACTCCTTTTTTGAGAGATGGATAAGTTTGATCCCACAACTTGATAAGGACTGAATGGGAAAGGAAAATTACACATAAATATAGTTACAAAGATCCTAACGAAAATATTAGGAAGCAAAATCCCTCACCAACTAATGTAATGTAAATCATGAACGGGTGACTTGACTTTACATTATAAAATCAATTAATAGAAATGATCATATTAACATATTAAAGGAGAGAAGTCTTAGGACCATCTCAACACACGCCAAAAGCTGTTGATGAAATCCAGTGTTCATGGTAACAGTTCTTAGTGAGCCAAAGACTGACCATACCTGCCTGGCTTGCCTGTTGGCTGAGTAGCAACTTCTCAGGCTGTTCTCCTGATGCTCAGTGGAAAGCTGATCACAGAACTCCCTGTCCTTTGGGGCTTCTTTCCCAATTTTCACTATTGTGTGGTTGTGTGAAAGATAGGTACCTCTTTACATATGATGATCTTTTATTTTTAAAAATAAAAATATGCCCCTGTAATATATACTGTCCTCCTTGCTTAATTTTATTCAACATACTGTACATGTATTTTCTTCTCAGTATTACAGATCTACTGCACTCTCTAATAGCTGTATAGAATTTTATTGTATATAAACCATAGTTCGTGAACTTTAAGAAAATATAATTCAGCTGGCTGAAGACTGAATGCAACTCTTAATATGTCTAGAATCAAAACCCGTAAAACATAAAAAACTGGGAATTCAGTGGATTTCTGCCCCTTCAGGAAAAATTTGGGCTCTGTTGGACTGTAAAATCATCACCCTGTGAACGGAGATTTGGGCAGATGTGACAAAAGCAACTTTTGAAGGTCATCTTTCTGTATATGGGATTTTTAAAAAAAGATTTTATGTATTTATTTGACAGAGAGTGAGATCACAAGTAGGCAGAGAGGCAGGCAGAGAGAGGAGGAAGCAGGCTCCCTGCTGAGCAGAGAGCTCAGTGTGGGGCTCGATCCCAGGACCCCAAGATCATGACCTGAGCTGAAGGCAGAGGCTTAACCCACTGAGCCACCCAGGCACCCCTGTATGTGGGATTTTTAAAGAAGATTTTTTATTTATTCATTCGAGAGAGAAAAATCGAGTGGGCGAGAGCTAGAAGGTCAGAGGGAGAAGGCGAAGAAGACTCCCCGCTGAGCAGGGAGCCTGACAAGGGGCTGCGTCCCAAAGCCCCAGAATCATGATCTGAGTTGAAGGCAGACGCTTAACTGGCTGAGCTGCCCAGGCGCCCCTCTGTATATGTATTTAAAAGTGAGAGGACAAGGTCAGCAGTGCTTCCGGGGATGTGATCCAATGGAGAGAACTAGACTTCAAAGTCCAAGATAACAAGGGGCTTTCATGCTAGAAAAATCTTATAATCATTCCAACAGCTGAGCTGTTTTAATCTGATTAACCCTCCATTCACCTGCCACCCAGTCAGGTTTTTGTCATCTATCTATCACATGGGAAGGGGTGGAGGGCTCCTTCCAGCCTGGTGTGAAATCCTTTTAAGGGTGGTTTCTTCTTGTAGGTTAGAAGGCCCTTGTCCCTGCCTGCCTTTCTTCCAACTATCCATCATCAGAATGGGAAGAACACTGTGAGTGACCGAGTCACTTTATGGGTATATATGTACCTCTGTTTTCTGATCTGTAAAATGGGGTGAAACATTTCCAGAATGGCCTGGGGCTTGAAGTGTGGGGTTTGCAACTGTAACACTGCCAATTACCATCAGGCTCTTCTGCTTTCTGTGTGAACTGGAACATCTCTAAGTCCTAGATCATCTCTCAGCAGCCAACCAGAGAACCACATTGGGACTGGGGGTGGGGTTGTCTGTGGGACCTACCCACTGAGGATCAGGACCTGGATTCTCTATGCTGGAACTTGGTTTTTTATTTTATTCATTTTAAAAGATTTTATTTATTTATTTGAGAGAGAGACAGTGAGAGAGAGTATGAGAGGGGAGAAGGTCGGGGGGGAGAAGCAGACTCCCCGTGGAGCTGGAAACCTGCTGCGGGACTCGATCCTGGGACTCTGGGATCATGACCCAAGCTGAAGGTAGTTGCCCAACCAACTGAGCCACCCAGGTGTCCCTGGAACTTGGCTTTTTAAATAATGCTCACATGGATGTCACTTGTGCCTCCTGGGTTTGTGTGAGATGAGACAGAATCCAGTTTGAGCAGATTCTAGAGGACAAAACTAGTTCCTCCTGGAATCGTGGGAGACAAACCAACAGTAGCTTGTGCAAAAAAAATTGTAGGTAGGACTGAAATCTTAGGAAACTACATGTTAATGACTTAGTTTCTCTGTGGGAATACCTGCCGATATGGGACGTGATTTTAAATTGTAGCCTTCACAGTGATTTACCTACCTGTGTGGGTTATACTCCAGGAAGGCTGCAGGGCTTAAGAGGCTCATTTCAGCTAAGGTTTATCTGAATTCAAATTTCAAGTGGCATCGCTGACCCCAAGCAAGCATTGTCTCGCAAAACGTTATCTGATCTGGTTTTGCATTGTGAGTTCTCTCGTGTAATGTCTGCGTCATTTTCTGGCTTCAAGTTTTGCAGTTTTCTGCCCTGCCTTTCATTCTGGCACATGGTAGGCATAACGAAAATGGGTTGAACAAACCTTGCAGGGAAACTCTGAAGATGGTGAAGATGACGGCAACTCTAGGGCTGAATCAAAATGAGGTTCTGCTCAGTCATTCAATCTCTCTCTTTGTGGGGAGAGGGTTACCAGGGGGAGGGGGGTAGGGAGAGGGCGGTTGGGTTATGGACCTTGGGGCGGGGTATGTGCTATGGTGAATGCTGTGAAGTGTGTAAACCTGGCGAGTCACAGACCTGTACCCCTGGGGCTAATAATACATTATATGTTAATAAAAAAAAAAAGAGTCCACAGGTTTTTTTTTTGGGTCTGGGCTCTCTCTGAGAGTGCAGGGAAATTCTCGACCCTTCCTTTAGATGTTGCAGGTCTACACAACATCTTGTAAAAATTCCAGAGAGCTCACAAACTCAGGTGGTCCATCTCTGGTTAAGAATCTCAGCGCAAACCCCGGTTGTTTTGGTGTTATGTAATGGGAATGGAGATACTAAACAGAGGACTGCTGTGCTGGTCGTGGCTTGAGGCAAGTAGAGATGGACTGTCAGCAGTTTCCTATTTTAAGGGGTTCCCTTCCTACTTCCTCCACAAAGATGTGCAGAAAATTCCGGAGTGAGGAGAGGAAGACAAATAGAATGGTATCCAATCTTTAGGGTTTACTGATTTTCTAGTTTATCAGTTTGATGTACAAATATTTATTTTCTTGGTTCATTTCCTCCCTTCTTCTCAAGGGAGCTAACGCTAGGAGATTTGGTTGGAAACCCCCAACAGTTCCCAGTGTATGCATTGTGGTGCGTTTTGTGCCCGCATCGCTGAAAAGGAGCCCCCAGGTACAGTCATTTTGAGGACAAGCACGTATGTTTTCTTGTCAACCCTGACAAATGAGACTGCGTCCCATGCAGTATGTAGGAATTTCTAAATGAAGATGCCACACAAATGTGGCTTTCAGGTTTGCGTTCAGTGCCGGCTTCCAACTGGGCATAATAGCTCCTGGATTCCTTTCTGTGGGCGTTTGGATGTGCGTGTTTTCCAGCCACTGTCCTGTGCACATTTTCAACTTGGAAAGAGTAGGTGAAAGGAACGGCGGCATGTTAGGTGCGGCGCCTAGATCATCCCAGGTGGAAAGAATTGCACTAGGAAAAGCACTCACTGTTTCCCCAATTTGGCTTTGACCTTGCTTAGGCCAATTCCATGCCTTTCTGATGATGGTCAGCAGAGTTCTGTTCATGTTTCGATAAATCATTTCACGAGTCAAGCAGTTTTGTAACCGGACTACCATGCATTTGCTCCGTGGTGAGTCACGGAGAGGGACTGCACCGGGTGAGTTGTGAAGTTTCCTTTTATTTGCAGCACAGAAGGGGATCGTGGCGGGGGGATAACTTCCAAAGCTGTGACTTCCAGCAGGGTGAACAGGTTCCTTTTATTTGGGGCGAGGTTGAATAGTTAGATAGGGGAGCCTTATCACTGTATGTAGAAGCTGGCATAAGGGTGCAGGTGCGCCCAGAGGAAACAGAACTACAGATACATCGTGTGTTAGTAAGTGAGGCGGGCGCTCCTCCTTGGGTGGAGATTTTAGTACTATAATGAGGTAAAGTTAACTTGGTCCATCTATGAGGGTGTGACTAGGGGGTTGAGTTCCAACTGGTCTGGGGGGTATGGGTCCACCAGGACTCTTTGTTGGGGCAGTCGTTACTGGGGAGGGTAGTTTGGGTTTCCATCCTGGGATGTTAGACCCCTCAGGTCTTTTAGGAGAGTTAAGAGATAAGCTGGAAGGACGAGCTGAAGGAAAGATGTAGGGCAAATGTCGGTGGTTACAAGCAGGTGAGCTGTAAAGGTCGGGTTCTGGGGTCTAGCTGGGAGCAGTTTCACATTCTAGGGTATTACTTTCTGAGCACAGAAGGGGTGGGAGAAATGGCTGGGGATTCAAAATGGATAGATTACTCATTATAGTAGCTTTTGTTGAAGAACGAAAATTCAACCAAGTAAATGTAAAGATCTAAATGGCTTCTATTCAACTCTATGAATCAGGCAGCATCCCGCCTAACCGAGGGAAGCGTGCTCTGAGGACGGGTACAAAATAGAAGGCTTTTGAGCGGAACTCCAGAGGGGGAGAAAGCAAAGCACGGAATTCATGGCTTTCTCCCCATGATTATTTAGTCTTGCAGTTAATTCAATTTTTTCTTTAAAGAGCATTTTCCTAGGGTCTTTGCCACCCTTTTAGTATTTTATTTGCTCCTTCAAATACTCTTATCTGGAAAAAATGACAAGGCGGAAAAACTCACCACAAAAAAAAAGAACAAGAGACAGTACCAAAGGCTAGGGACCTAATCAATACAGACATTGGGAATATGTCAGATCTAGAGTTCAGAATGACGATTCTCAAGGTTCTAGCCGGGCTCAAAAAAGGCATGGAAGATATTAGAGAAACCCTCTCTGGAGATATAAAAGCCCTTTCTGGAGAAATAAAAGAACTAAAATCTAACCAAGTTGAAATAAAAAAA
>PISX010024996.1:0-26735 GCA_004024625.1 Mellivora capensis
CTCAAAGACCTCCAGGAAGGCCGAGGAGGGTGCTGGGTTTTCCATCACTATCCCTAGCCAGGGCACTGCGAGGGGATGGAGCAGAAAGAGGACAGGCCACCGCTCCGCCATATTGACAAGCCACTTTCCTTCAGTCTCCTAATCTGTAAGAAAGGGAATTGGGGGTGCAGGGGCAGGGTTCCCTCTGAGACTCCTTTCTTCTCTAATACTCTGTAGCAGGGGTTCCCCATGTGTGGCCCCCAGTTAAGCGGCATCAGCATCACCTGGGAGCTTGTTATATGTGTGTGTCAGGGTGTACCCCAGAGCCAGACCCACTGAGTCAGAGTTATCCCCGCTCCCAGGACGGGGCACAGCGGATTGCACACCTCTGCTCTACGGAGCTATCGTTAGGGAACCCTGAGCCTCCCGAGCCTCCTCTCTACCCCTCACAGAGCATGTGGTGGCATGGGAAGGACTGCTCAAGAAATGGGCAGCGTGTGCTTTGCACACCCCCCAAAGTGCCCTTCACAGAGCAGACACTGTAGATTTGTACAGTTCTTGACAATTTTCTGGAAGACAGCGGTAAAGTGTCTTGAAGGGACACATTTTTCCAATTGGACTGGAGGTGAGAGTGCCAGGAGCTGGAACTCGGGGTTGGAAGCTGGCGTGACTGTGTGAACTCCTCTCTCCAACTTCCTGAGCATGAGCCATGGCTGCTGCTCTTAGGATTTCAAGCCCCAACAGGAGAGAGTCCAGTGGAAATTTCCTCCTTTCACTGGCTCTCCTCCAGAAGGCATTTGTTCGAGGTCCAGCGATTCCTGAGAAAGGCCCTGAGAGACTTCCTCACCCAATCTCTTCGTTTTACAGATGAGGAAACTGAGGCCCAGAGAGATTAAGCAACGTGTGTAGGAGAGTTTGTGGTACACGCAGATTCGACTTAGGTCCCTACTGGAGCTCCAGCTCTGTCACCATCTGTGTCTGTGGGGCCCCAGCCCCAATCGTGAACCCGATTCCTCTTCCAGACCCACCTCCACATCTACTTCCGACACACGCAGACACACAGACACCCTCGGGCTCCTGCCGTCTCCCTCTCCAAACCAGATAAGAGGACAGGAAGTGAAACTCAAGTCTTTGATAAAGCCGGCGGGACCGAGGTCAAGTTTGAGGACAGCCTTGAGCGGTGGAGAGAGTTGCATCTTAATTGGGACCAAAGCTTACAAAGGTAAAGGGAAGCGTCGGGCTTATTTTAGGCACTCAGAGCAGCTGAGGAAGGCACGCTGGGAATGGAAAACTTTCCGGCCCCCCAACCCCCACCCCCGCCCCCATACGACCAGATGAAGCCCACTCTGTCTGCCTAGGAGATTCCCAGGGCGTGCGCCGCCTCCGCCCATCGCCATCCTTGCCAAACTGGAGAGGCAGCAGATTTATTCCTTAACTCAGCTCTGAGTCAGAGGTGGCCTAAGCTTCCGAGCCCAAGCCAAGGCTGCTAGGGGTGAAATTGCTAACTTATCCCTTCAGGCGCTGACTGCATCATCCCTGAATTACTAAGGCCCAAAGCAGAAAATCCAAAAGTCTCCAGCAGCCTCTGCAGCGGGGCTCCTCCCAGGGGACAGCAGTGTTGCTCTGCAGCTCTAAGACCCACGCGTGGGAAGCACTGGCTTCCCTCCCTTGCTGAAGCATTTCTAACTGGGGGGAAGGGACAGGGGGGAAGCCTGAGTTGGGGGGGAAGGGTTGTGGCTCTGAGCCAACCAAGCCACCACCTGGGGACTTCTGGGTGTAAAGAGAGCCTGTTCAGGTCACAGACGCAGCCCCTTGGGAGTAAAAGCCTCCTGGAAGAATCACAGTGTCCCAGATCCAAGTCATAGGGATGGTTCCAGCTAGTGCAGGCCTCATAGGTGCTGCTTGTCACGTTAACTCAGCTGTTATACCCATAGTCCTCGAAGCCCAGGGTGGCCCTGTTTGACCACGTGATCCTACCTCCCTCGGGGACAGCTGACTGGACAGGTGGAAGCCGAAAGCTTGAACAGAGGGGAAACAAATCCACAGGCCGGCCAGTGACCTACAGCCCTGAATGGCACAAAAAAGGGGAGCAGGGATAACACGTATTTCCTCATCTGGAAATGTAAACTGAGACATGCTGAGAGAACGAGACGTTTAGGAGCAGGGACAGACATTCGAGGGCAAGCCTGAAGATCAGGCAAAAGTCGTAAGGAAACAGGAATGGTGAGGAACCAGGAACCATGAGTGGAGGCAGTACTGAGAAGATCGAGCAGACGTGCCGAGAAGCTGAGGAACAGTCGTGTTCACAGCCCAGGCCGTGAAGGTCTAAGGAAACCCTGTGGTTAAGGGCCCTTGTACCTGTCTCCATCTAGAGCAACCTTCCAGACTTCAGGGCCCAGCCACACTACCTTAGGGCTCCTCTCCTTAGATTCAATGAGAAGCTTGTCTCCCTTTTCACTTCTCTCTCTCACACACACATTAGATACATTACTTGAAATACATTGAATGATTCTTCGTTCCGGACAACCCAAGGAACCAAGCACAGACTCATCTCAGAGTTTTAAGAAATATAATGATTCAACAGTACGAGTGACAATGTTGAAAGAGCAAAATAAAACCACCCACCATGCTTCCCCGTTTCATCAAGTAACCACAACGGGAGTAGCTCTGAAGCATTAAAAATAGACTTCTGCGTATCCTCGAACACATGTGTACATCCCTGCAATTATGGTGAACGTACCTTTTGATTTGGGGTTTTGTTGCTTTATTGGGGCTTGAAGAGATAGTTAGGATAAGTGTGAGGCAGAGATAAGGATGCAAGGAAGAGCTTTACGCTTCTGACTTGAGTCACTGTATAGAACTGTGCTGTCCAGCATCGTAGCTGCTAGCCACCTGTGGCTGGTTAAATGTCCAATAAGAGGGGCGCCTGGGGGGCTCAGTGGGTTAGAGCCTCTGCCTTCGGCTCAGGTCATGGTCCCGGGGTCCTGCTTCCTCTTCTCTCTCTCTCTCTGCCTCTCTGACTACTTGTGATATCTCTCCCTCTGTCAAATAAATAAATCAAATCTTTGGGGGGAAAAAAAGGATATGTTCCTCAAACTTTAAAAAATAAATAAATAAATTTCCAATAATAAAAATTGAAGAAAAAAAGGCGGGGGGGGCCGCCCGGCTGGCTTGATGGGTAGAGCATGTGACTCTTGATCTCAGGGTTGTGAGTTCAAGCCCCACGTCGAGCGTAGAGCCTCCTGAATAGATAGATAAATGGAGCAAGGTAAAATTTAAGTTGCTCAGTTACTAGCCACGTTTCAAGTGCTCAGTGGGTAGTGGTTACCATATTGGACAGCACAGACACGCACCATTTCTATCACTGGAGAAAGTTCTACCTGACATTAGTAGGAGAGAGCCTCCTCCATTATCCTCTATCACAGACGCGGGGGAACTTTTTCTGTAAAGGGCCAGGTAGTAAACATTTTAGGCTTTGAAAGCCACGTGGTCTCCGTTGTAGCTCCTCAAGCCTGCCATCATAGTGTGAAAGCAAGCATGGCCAACTTGTAATCAAATGACCTTGGCAGTGATTCAACGAAACTTTATCTGCAAAGAAAAGGCAGTGGGCCACACTTGGCCCACCTGCTGCCTCTAGGACCCTTCCTCTCCCACGTTATCCTGTTTGTTTCCTTCACAGCACTGAACGTTTTGTAATAACTTTTTATTAGACTCTATACTCCATGAGGGCAGAGACTATGCCGTTTTGCTCATCACAGTGAATCAGCACTGACTGCGCGTGCTTAATTAGTATTTGTTGACTGACTGAACAAATAATGGTGCTGCCATTTACCGGACTAGGGAAGGCCAGAGAAGGACACTTTTTTTTTTTTTAAGAAGATAATGAGTTCCCTTAGGGACATGATACTTGTATTGTAATTTATTATTTTTATTTCTCTCTCTGGAGTCCCTTTCACCTTTAGCCTTCTTTAAGCCTCATTAGTCTGGAAGTCAGTGATGTTTTTTCAAGAGAAGGACAGAATTACTGCGTTTTTGGACCTGGTCCCTGGGAGGCTGTTGTTGGAGGCCCAGCCACTGAGGCATCAGCCCTGAGCCCAAGGAGCAGGAACAAGACTTGGGCCTGGCCCAGCCCTACAGCCTGTTTGTCAGCGTTGGCTCTAAGAACTTAGATTTTTTTTTTTTTCCCTATTCCGTTTAGATTGAGAATTAGAAAGACCAAATATGTGACCTAAGGAATAACTAAAACAGAATTTCCAAAATCCCATTCCTGTGCCCCCTTCACAGTGTTTGCTGTACTTCCACACCATCTGAAAACATGTCTGCTTCATATTTCCAACCCTTTCAAATTCTTAAAAATGTTTAATCAGATTGGATCATTCCTTGCCCCAAAAACTCCCAGCTTCCCATCTCACAGTTAATCCCAAAACTCTTAACCACAGCCTGCAGGGCCCACACAACCTAGCCCCTGGATACTTCTCTGGCCTCATTCCTGCCACTCAGCTAGTCCACTCAGGCCACAGTCCCAGTCAGCTAGGCCACACTGACCCCCTCATATTCTTCAAATATTCCAAGCTACCTGCTGCCTCAGAGCCTTGGCTCCACCTGTCCAGAACCCTTCACTCCTCACAATGGTCTCTCAGAAAGTCCTTGTGTTTCCTCTCTCGCTGTCTCTTTCTCTGTGTCAAATAAATAAATAAAATCTTTAAAAAAAGAAAAAAGGCCTTTCTTGGGCACCTTATGTAGAAGGCAGTCCCTTTTGCTCTTCCAACAACACTGTAGAATCAGCTAGAAAAATTTCACACAAGCATGCTGTCAGCATATTGATTGGGATTGCATAAATTTCTAGGATAATTTGGGAGAAATGACACCTTTATAATATGGAGCCTTCTTCCTGTCTATGCTTTATCTCTTCATCTCTTGAGGTTTTATTTTATACTTTTATTAAAGTTTTACAGTTTTTTTAATGTGAAAACTTCTAGCATATATGGTATTTATATTTTTTTTAATTTTATTTATCCATTTTTGCGAGAGAGACAGAGCATGAGTGTGGCGAGGGGCAAATGGAGAGATGAGCAGGGAGCCCAGTGTAGGACTCCATCCCAGGACTCTGGGATCATGACCCGAGCCGAAGGCAGACTATCAACCAACGTCGATCAACCAGGCGCCCAACGTTTTACAATTTTCTTTTCGTTTATTTTCTTTTTAAAGATTTTATTTATTTATTTGACAGACAGAGATCACAAGTAGGCAGAGAGGCAGGCAGAGAGAGGGGCGGGGGGAAGCAGGCTCCCTGCTGAGCAGAGATCCCAATTCGGGGCTTGATCCCAGGACCCTGAGATCATGACCTGAGCCAAAGACAGAGGCTTAACCCACTGAGCCACCCAGGTGCCCCTACAATTTTCTTGATAAAGATCAGGCACACACCTTTTGATAGATCTGTTTCTAGATGCATACAATGGTGTTAACTTTTGTAAAGGATATCTTTTTGAAAACAGTTACATTATGTTAGAAAACATTAATTGCTGGTCTTTTTTATATCTGTTGTACCCTTTGTCATGACCCTGTTTTTATTTCTAACAGTATTTGTGCTTTCTCCCTCTCTGTCTCCGTCTCTCTCTCTCTTTTTTCCTGCTGAGTTTCACTGGTATTAGAGAAGTGTTGAAGATTGATTGCACCTAACAAAGACATTTTTGATGTAATCAAAAGGAGTAAAAAGGGGAATAATTAAATATTATGTAGTGCCTGTGTTTATATGGAAAGCTTAAACCCATTTTGTGTCCCATCAAGTCTATGTGGCTCCCACATCGGGAAACACTGAGATATTAAAGTTCACAGTGACCATGAAAATACCTTTTGAGTTATCAGCTGTGTTGGTGCACCTCTGGACCCGTCTTCAGCTCAGGAAGTGACAGATGTCTGCTAAGCCAGGAGCAATGGGAGTGGATGGTGCCCCAGAGGAGTGGGGGATCCCAGAGTGGGAAAGGCAAAGGGGCCTCCCTCTCCACCCCATCCTGCTGCTCCTGTTGCTCCCGTGAGCAGCTGCGCACAGAGGTCTTCCCCAGGGTAAGGTGCAGGGGTTGGGGGGCGCAGGAAGTGAGGGCCTCCCTGACTTTCTTCACCCAGGCTCTGGATGTGAAGCAGGAAATAGGGGCTTCTTAGAACTGTTGAGTTTCCTGGAAGCCTATGAGAGCTGAGGCCATCTGGCTTTCTGCAGTCATTTTCTGGGGGTGTTTGTGACCTGGAGGAAGGAGCGACCTCTGGGGACATAAGCTAATTGTAAGCTCTGAGTGCCTGGGCGGGGGGGTTTCATGCTGGACTGGAGCAGGAGGCTTTCAGTTCTAGCTCCTCTAACCTCCATAGCAGTTCACCACACCCTCAGACCCCAGTCCCCTGGGCAGCCTTTGTAGCCCGGGCTTGTCGCATCAAACTACGTCTTCTGAGAACTAGGATCATTCTGAAGGCTCTTTCTCTGAGAAACCCTTGAACTGAGGCAGGCAGGAAGCCACAAGCTCCCGGGTGGGCAGAGCTTACCTGGGTTACCCACCCGCCACCTCGGAGGGGAACGCAGCTGTTCTGAGTCATCAAAGACGCCTCACAAATAACACCGTCTTCCATGTTACCTTCGCCAAAGAGGGAGGCTCAGGCCAGTTTACAGCTGGCATGAGGGTACTGAAAAGAACTCACACTTTGGGGCCATGACACTCAGATTCTACTTCTGGCTTTTCTACCTCCTGGCCATATCTCTTGGATGACCTCTTTCAGCTGTGAAAGACAAAGAGCATCATGGTGCACTATGGGATCCCACTGTTGTTTCTTTTCCTTTTTTTTTTTTTTTTAACTTGTGCAGGTGAATATAATGTAACACAAAATAGCCTGTGTTCGGACTGGCAGCTGCTGCAACAAATAAACCCCCACAGGTGGAAAGACTCAAACAGAAGTTGATTGAGTTCCCACTCCCAGAAGTTCAAGGTTGTTCGGCAGGTGGCACTTTTCCCCTCAGTGATTCAAAGACCTGGGGTCCTTTCACTTGGTGGTTCTGCCACTTCTCCCCAGGCTTCACCAGGCAGTCAGAGAACAGGGAGGGTGTGGAAAACTCACACTCACTTCCGGAGAGCGACAGCCCAGAAATGATAGCGCATTTCTGCTCACATTCCACTGGCAAAAACTCTACTAGGGCCACACCTAGATAAGGATGGCTAGAAAATGGAATCTCTTCCCGGACAGCTTCCCGACAGCAGCTTGTATCAGAGGGGGAACTGAAATTCTAGGGGACAAGCCATGCATGCGAAGAAAAAATTCTGGAGAATATATCCTAATTCATCACCAGTAGTTACCTCAGGGAGTAAGATTAGATTAGAAAAGAGGGAGAGATTTTCACTCTTTATTTTTTTATTTTTATTATTCACTCTTTACTTTAAACAAGTAATATGAGCATACATGAATTTCATAATCAAGAACAGTTGGCATGGTTCATTGTGTATTTCTGAGCAAATACATAGTTATTTGTTGTTACTTTTATCATTATTCTTTTGTCCAGCCCTGCAATCAGAAAATATCCCCTAAGAAAAGAATGTCCTATTACGTGTCCCTCATTAGAGGCAGACGGGTATTAGGGTGGGGAAGATATGGGAGAAAACAAAGATTTCTTTTCCCTTGAATATTTGAAAATATTCACACCAAAGGAGACTTCAAGGAGGGTAAAAATTTAGGAAGCCATGGAATGGTAGACTTCAAAGAACCTATAGGAACTCCATATGCATTTCTCACACACGTCTAAAAACATAAATGTAGGTCTCAAAAAAAATAAGATACTATGTCTTTAATCTTCGTAAGATGGAAGAGCCACTCACGTCTTCTAATTTTATTTGGACACAATATCTTCAATATTGTACCTGTAAGGAAGAAGAGGGAATCATTAACGTGAAGAAGGAAAAGGAAAAGCTGTGGAATCAATGCTATGTAGAAAGAAAGCAAAATGACAAATACCAGCCTGCTCTGCCATTGGATGTTAGGGGGACAGGGAGACAGGGAGACAGGTGGGGGTTGGGTAGAGATGGAGAAAGAGCAGGGGGAGACAAAAAGGGGATCTTCAGAAGCTGTGACCATTCCCAGGCCCCATAATAGGAGACAACTTCTGAGGAAAATAAAGAGGAGTCTGGTCTGGCCAGATCATTTATTTATTCATTCAACAAACTGTTACTCTGTGTCTACTCTGAGCCAGGACCCCTCTAGGTACTAGAAGTACAGCACTGAACAAACCAAACTCTCCTAGAATTTGTTTTCTAGAGAGAGATAAACACATCAAACCAAAAAGCACATGACGTATCAGGTGGTGATAAGTGCTTTAGGTCGAACTAATGCAGGGTGAGGGAGGCAGGGAAGGCAGAGGAGAGGAGTGCAGGAGAGGGAGGGAGTGTGTGTGCGTTATTTTATGAAACTGGTCTCATGGTCAAGGACAACCTTCCTAGTAAGGGGCCATTTGAGCCAAGACCTGAAGAGAGCCATGTGCACCAGCCTAAAAAAAATTAATCATGGGGGATGCTACTGGTTGTCCAGCCAACACCCACATAGTCCTCTCCCTGTCCCTAACAGGACCGTTCTGCTCTGGCTATGAAACAGCCATGTGACCAGGAGAAAGTTGGACTCCACCTCTGACTTCAGAGATAGATCCTGGTTTGTCGAGGCATTCCTTGCAAGCCAATCTCACTTTCCAGTGATGGACTGGTTCAGAAATCCAGGCTTAAACCACCTAACGCAGTGAATTCCCCAGTCCCTGTCACTGGTCCAGGAGCAGGCACGTAACCTAAGCTGGCCTAAACAAATTTAAAGAAGGGATTTATATTTCTGTCCAGGCGAGGGTTGGTTGGTTTGTTTTCTGTCATGATGGATGGGAACAAGGAGGCATGTTGTCACAGTTGCTCGGGACGTGGGGCTCAGCCAGCTCTAGACAATGAGGAAAGCCAGCCTGCAGACACAGTCAATACAAAGAAGAGGGCAGAGCTTGGAGAACTGCAGAGAAAGGGAGTCAGAGCCCTGATTATTCCATGCTTGGAGCCCACTCCACTTTAAGACTCCCATTGTAGGAGATGAATCTCCTCACTATTTGTGCCAGTGTGAGATAGGTTTTCTGTTTCTTGGGGCTTTAAGGTTCTTGACTGGGACAATAAAAATACCAGCAGCTAGCATTTCTTGAGCATGACCTTGTGCCAGGCCCACTCCTTAAATCTGTAATTTCCCTTTAACTTCTTAACAGTCTTATGAGGCAAATACAATTACTGTCCTTATTTGTAAGATGGATGTGAATGACTTTGCCCAAGGTCAAATGAGTAGTAAGTGAGAGAACCAAAATCTTTCAGAGCTCATAGACTATGCTCTTAATCTCTATGATTTTTCTATCAATATGGGAGGCAGAGAAATAGAGAGAAGAGTGTGGGGAGAAGCCAGAGGAGGAGGAGATGAGGTCACACTTATGAATTTTGTAAATACATATGATCTTTTTCTCTGTCTGAAATACCCTATGCCCAGAACACCTTCTTCCCACTCCCATGTCTCTGTTTAGGAACTCCTGTTTGTTCTCTAAGACTTTGACTCTGAGAAGCCATCCCAGATCCTATCTCTCCAAACCTCCCACCTTCTGGGATCCCACAAAAACTTGTTAAGATTTTTAGTATAGTTTGAGTTACAGTATAATGTGTTTGATTTCATAACTCTTCTTTCACTAGGCTCCAAACTTCTTGAAGAGGATGATGTCTAATGGATCCTTGTGATCTTGGTGCTTAGCTCATTGTAGATAGATACTCAAGAAGATTGAATTAATTGAAGATCCATCCATCAATCATCAACACCCTTTCTTGAGGACCTTGTATCTTAGTAGGGAGTAGGCTGGGCCCCAAAGAGATATCAAGCTAAAAAGATTGGGCCTTGTCCTCTTGAAGTCCATAAACAAGTCAGGAGTGTGTTAGTGTGTTTTGATTCTACATTACAGAAACCTGACTCAAACTAGCTTAAGAGAAAAAAAAGATGTGCCTGGGGTAGAATTTATTTGTCCTCGTCAGATTACTTCTTGTTTAGGAATAACTGAATCTAGACCTAAGGGCTCCCAACAAAGATTAGATATCCCTCCATATTCTGCTCTTGGGGGGCTTCATACTCAGGAATTCTTCCATGTGAAAAGCCCTCACAACTCCAAATTTACATCCTTTCTGAGCAAAAATAGTTTCTTACTCCAAGGGTTCCAGGAAGGCTCTGGGGATAATTCTCAATGGTTTTATTGAATCACCTGTCTCCCTCTGAATCAATCACCGGTGCCTCTGATTGAAGAGAACTAAGGCACATTCCTATCTCTGGATTTGGGAGGTGGGGTCAATATCACCCAAATCACCAGGACTATGAGGGAGGGAAGGTGGTTCATCAGAGGAACATCAAGTTGCTTTTATCAAAAGAAGGACAGAATGTTGGGTAGGCAAAAACCAACACAAGTCCTCCGTAGAGATTTCCTATGCACTAATAATTATGTGGCAAGGCTATGAATGGGACCTGTCTGAAGTTATAGTCAGAGGTCAGGTGGGAGAAATGGGTCACTTCAAGTACAGCTGTCCAGGAATATTTCCTAGAAAAGCCTATGAATTGGGCCGTGATGGATAGATAGGACTGTGATAGGTGAAGATGAGAAGGCCTTTCAGATACATGGAAAGGAGTGAACCAAGACAGGGAGGTGAGGATCCTTTGGAGATTTTCCTAGTTTGGTGGAAACATTTGGGAACTGAGGCTAGAACTTTGGTTGGGGGTTATATCCCATAGACAGTCAACTACTACACTGACCCTTCATATTTCTTCCATTTATTATCTCAAAGAAGCATGTACTAACTTCGGCAGGTACCAGGAGTAGGATTATTTTCTCCATGTTACCAATGGCGTAACTGAGGCCCAGTCTAAGAAGTGTTCCCTGAAAGGCCATCCCACCCAGAGAAAGATGGCCCAGGAAGCCCTCTAGAGTCCAGGACAGTGCCCCCACCCACCCACTTGCCACCCATCCCCAGAAAGACCAATTCTAGGCATGGGAATCACCAGAACAAGAGTTGTGGTTCAGCCCCAGAGCCAACCTGAGGAGACCTTCGGAGGAAACTCCGGGAGCAGCCGTGGAGGCTGAGAGAAGTTCTCTGGTTTGCACACGATGGTTAAGAGCAAGATCTCTGGAGTCAGACAGGCCCGGTTTCGAATCTCAGGTTCATGAGTTACGATGATACCTTGAATAAATTACCTAACTTGTCAGAATGTTAGTTTCCTGATCTAGAAACAAAGTGGAGAACAGTGCTTCCCTCATAGGATAGTTAATGAGGTGAGGTCTGAATGAGGTAATGTACCACCTGACATGAGAGGAAATGTACAGCAGAGAGATTGTGGCCAATAATATTGTAGAAACGTTGTGGTGACAGACAGTGACTACACGTATCATGGTGAGCACTGAGGAACGGTGTCGGTTCACTGTGTTGTAGGCCTAAAACTAATATAACATTGCATGTCAACTAGATTTCAATAATAAGGGTTTTTTTAGAAGATTTTATTTATTTATTTGTCAGAAAGAGAGAGAGCACAAACAGGGGGAGCAGCAGGCAGAGGGAGAAACAGGCTCCCTGCCGAGCAAGGAGCCGGATGCAGGACTCGATCCCAGGACCCCGGGATCATGACATGAGCCAAAGGCAGATGTTTAACTGACTGAGCCACCCAGTAATAAGTTTTTTAAAAAGAGTTTAGCACAGGGGCGCCTGGGTGGCTCAGTGGGTTAAGCCTCTGCCTTGGGCTCAGGTCATGGTCTTGGGGTCTTGGGATCGAGCCCCACATCAGGCTCCTTGCTCAGCAGGGAGCCTGCTTCCCCCTCTTTCTCTCTCTGCCTACTTGTGATCGCTCTCTGTCAAATAAATAAATAAAATCTTAAAAAAAAACCATTTAGCACAATGTCTACTCCATAGAGTGCTCAATGAATGTGGCCTTGAGGGCAGAACGGTGGGCTACAGGCCCCGGGGCCTTTCAGACTTTCAGAGGTCACATCTCAGCTAAGCTATGACTCCTATATTTCACTGATTCTGTAATGTACTTTCCCTATACCTCACTCCCATATTTTTAGCGTCCCTGCATCAGAGCCTCTCAGCATCAGTCACATGGTTTAATTGCCAGTGTCTCTTAGCAGTATGTGAGATAACAGTGTGACTTATAGTCGATGTCTTACATGGGGCAGGTTACCTAATCTTTTGGTACCTCAGTTTCTTCGGCTGTAAAATGGGGATAATAATAGTATTCACTTTATAAGGTTGTTGTGAGGGTTAAATGAGATTTGCTTTGCAAATTTTTAGCTCACTAAGAGCTAAATAGGTTCTATGGACTGCTTTTTTTTTTTTTTAAGATTTACTTATTTATCTCAGAGAGAGAAAGCATGAGTGGGAGGGGCAGAAGGAAAGAGAGAATCTGATGCAGACTCGGGGCTCCATCTCACGACCATGAGCTCTTGACCTGAGCGAAAACCAAGAGTTGCACGCTCAACTGACAGCACCACCCAGGTGCCCCAGGACTGCTATTCCTTTTTATTATTATTACCCAAATCAGATAATGGGGGTGGTGGGAGCTGTATGGGCTGAACAGCTGGAGGTGTGCAGGGGTGAAGACTGGTATCAGAGGGGCAATGCTGATTCTCCAATTCAAGCAGGGGGTGTGAGGAATGGTAGGAAGCCACACAAGAGACTTCTAGAAGGCAAGGTGGATCAAGGCATTTGGTTTGCAGATAAGACTGGAGACCACGTCAGGTACTCACTCTGGCCGCCCAGTGGGGAAGGGGAGGAGGTAGTTACAAGGACTGATCAGCCTGAGCTTGCTGGTCTACATGTTCTCTTTAAACTCGCATGTTCTCTGACTGTAACAGCCCCTCTTTGTTGAGTTCCAGTACGTGCCAGGGCACTGTGCTCACCTCACTGATGTCTTGTAAAGATTCTGTTATCAACTCTGTGCACTTGATGATTTCATTAGGTCAACTTTATAGGAGAAACAAAGGCTCAAAGAGGTAAATGAACATGTTCAAAACTACATGGCTATGAACGCCAGAGCGGAAGCGTGAATCACTTTTCTTGATTTTGCCTCCAGCACCCAAGTCCCATTGCCACACTGCCTTGCTAACATTCTCCATTGTCTCTCAGTGTATCAGGAAGCAATTTCCCTCTCTCCTCACCTCCTTCCACTCCTCCCTCCTCCCCCTACAGGTCTCCACCTCCCAGGCCCACAAATGCCAAGCTCACAAGTCATCTGTTTTGCCAAAATTCTGTTCCGATTTGATAAACTCTGGCCGGGCCAGCTCACTCAGCATGATTCAGCCAGAGAGAATAGCGAGGCTGCGTGCCCCGCGTGCCGACTGGCTGAGCTCAGGCAGGATGGGCGGCACAGGGCCCTCAGCCTGACAGATGGCTCCACTCGGCTGTCTCCCTGGGCCCGACGCCAGGGGCAGCGCTTGCTCTCTGCAGGAGGGAGGGCGGGAGCCAAGGTCAGGTGATTCTCACATTCGGGGCTGTCTCTATGTGTGTGGCTAGCTTGCGTGGGAGAGGCTGCGTGTGACCCTGGGGTATACATTTGTATGTGGCTGGTTTGTGTGTGCAGCTTTATCTGTGTGTGTGTGGACAAGTGTGTTTGTGTATGCCTGGTTGTGTGTTGGGGTGTGTGTGTACATGTTTCTGTGCATGCAGAGGGGTGTGTGCGTGTGTGTGTGTGTGTGTGTGTTTGAATTTTAAGTTTGCCTTCATCCTGGTAGCAAAATCATGAGCATGAAGGAGAAAGACGTGGGGCACCTGGGTGGTGCAGTCAGTTGAGCATCCAACTCTTGGTTTTGGCTCAGGTTGTGATCTCAGGGTCGTAAGATCGAGCCCCACATCAGGCTCTGCTCTCAGCGTGGAGTCTGCTTGAGTTTCTCTCTCTGCCTCTCCTGCTCTTGCGCTTTCTCTAAAATAAATAAATCTTTAAAAGAAGAGTGAGAAAGACAGGGAGGCGGGGAGAGGAAGGTCCTAGGCTCTGAGAATCCAGTATTCTGACTGTTCCCCACTGTGGCCCAGAGCTGCTGCACACCCCTCCCTCCATCTCTGTCCTCATCCCAGGACCAAGTAACAGCAGCAGCAGCAAGCACCCCTGTCCCAGGGCAAAGTGTAGGCTCTGACTGAATTTCAGTCAGTTCTAAAAACAACTTCCTAGTCATACCTTCTCCCTAAATAGCAGTACTTAACTTTTGTGAATCCAGGCCCTCTCTGAAAATCTGGTGACAAGAATGAATCTTTTATCCAAGAAAATACCCTCAAAACACACAACTTTCCATACAATAGCACAGAAGTCCAGGGTCCCTGTAAAGCTTATTAGACACCTCAGTTAGGAAATAAAATCTTATACAAACACTTACTGAGCACTTACCGAGTTATAGCATAACAAGCCTTTGTTTTTTCCTTTTTTTAAAAGATTTTATTTATTTATTTGAGAGAGAATGAGTGAGAGAGAGCATGAGAGAGGAGAAGGTCAGAGGGAGAAGCAGACTCCCCAAGGAGCTGGGAGCCCGATGCAGGACTCGATCTTGGAAGTCCGGCATCATGACCTGAGCCCAAGGCAGTCGCTCAACGAACTGAGCCACCCAGGCGCCCCATAATGAGCCTTTGTTAGAGAGATAAATACATAAAGGAATACGGCGGCCACTGTGAAGAGTGGACAGTCTAGTAGGAGAAATGAGGGTAAATGCACAACCACAGGCCATGTGACAGGTGCCGTCCTGAGTGAGGGAACTGCTAGGGCATGGGGGGCACGAGGGGACGCCGTTCTTTTTTTTTTTTTTAATTTATTTATTTGTTGGAGAGAGAGAGAGCAAGCACAGGCAGGCAGAGAGGCAGGCAGAGGCAGAGGGAGAAGCAGGCTCCCCGCCCAGCAAGGAGCCCAATGTGGGACTCGATCCCAGGACGCCGGGATCATGACCTGAGCCGAAGGCAGCCGCTTAACCAAATGAGCCACCCAGGCGTCCCTGGAGACGCCGTTCTTGAGGGTTTCCATGTAAAGGGCCCCGAAAAGGAGACACTTAAGGCATAACTTGAAATATGAGAAGCCACTGTCAAACAGAGAAAATGAGGCAGGACTTTGTAGGTAGAAAGAAGAGCACGTAAGAAGGCAGGGGAAAGCTACATTTGGGGGGAATACCTGGTAGAAGCAGGAGGTAGGGCTGAAGAGGGCATCTGGGGGCAGACTCTGAGACCCTTTACATCTCAAGCTAAAGGTTTTGGATTTTAGCCTGTAAACGACGGAGAACAATTAGAACTTTTTAAGCAAGAGAGTGACATGTCCTCCTTGGTGTTTTGTAAAGACCACAGTGCACCCAACTCTTACCCAAAGACCAGATAAAGAGGCTGTTGCAATTGTTTGAGTGAGAGATAATGAAGGTGTGAACAACAGGAATGTGGGAAAACTAGGGCATGGGTTTGAAGAAAAGGGGTATTTAGGAGAGGAACTAGTCAAGATTTAGTTGCACTACACGTATGGGGGTAAGAAGGGGAAAAAAGGAATAGTTGAGCATGGCTTCTGTATTTCTAGCTTGGGAAGAAAGGTAGATGTTAGCGCCATTCACTGTGATGGAACCAACATACAGATTAGGCTGTTGGGGAAGATAATGAGTTCTGTTTGGGACACAGTGTGAGACATCCAACTAGAGACGTACATCAGGTAATTGACTCTTTAGGTCCGGAGTACTGGGGAGAGAGATTTGGAAATAGAAGTTTGTGAGTTGTAAGCAGGTGAATGACAGCTCAAGCCATGGGTAATAAATGAGATCCTGCAGGGAGAATGTAGATATGGAGTGAAAATAGAAGCAAGAAAGCAGTGAACATTTAAGGGTGCAAGAAGGGAGAGGAATTAGTGAAGGAGACAGGGGGAGGATTTGTAGGCTTTGGAAGGCTGGAAATGATACCAGGATGGCATATACGTATGCCATCCTGGAATATATATAATATTCCATTATATAATATATATTATAATAGCATGTATTATAATATATATTATATAATGGAATATTATTCAGCCATAAAAAATAATGAAGTCTTGCCGTTTGCAACAACATGGATGGAGCTAGAGACTATAATGTTAAGCAAAATAATTCAGAGAAAGACTAATACCTTATGATCTCATTCATTCATAGAATTTAAGAAAAAAATGAACAAAGGGAAGAAAAGAGAGATAGAGAGACAAACCAAGAAACAAATTCTTAACTATAGAGAACAAACTGATGGTTGCCAGAAGGGAGATGGGTGAGGGGATGGGTGAAACAGGTGATGAGGATTAAGGAAGGCACTTGCTGTGATAAGCACTGGTGTTGTGTGGAGGTGTTGAATCATTATATTGTACACCTAAAATGACTATAACACTGTATGTTAACTATAATGGAATTAAAATTAAAAGCTTAATTTAAAAAAAGAAATGACATCAGGAAAGAGACATTTCCTAGAAACTAACAGCAAACAAAACTTATTAAATAAGGGAGTGGTTATTAGTGTCAAAGGCTAGAAAAAGTGAAATAAGTTAAAGACGGATGTGAAAAGCTTGCAAAACCAAAAGATAGAAGACTGGAAGGAGAAATGAAGTACACAAAACACTAACCAGAGTTACTACCCTAGGGAATTATGGAAATTTTTTAATACTCCTTTTTCTAGTTGTCATCTCAATATTCCCAGACCAATCCAATGTGTGTACTAAATTTGAACAATGAGAGAGAATACCTGGGGAAACTGTGGGCGTAATGGGAAGAGGGGACTTCTACTTCCAGCCAAGATGGAGTAGCAGACACTGGATTTAACCTCCTGTCTAAAGCAATTTATAAAACCACACAAAATATATGAAATAATTGTTTGCAGACCTTGGGCAACAGGCAGTGCAGGGCACAGATCCCAGAAAAATGGGAGAAAAAATAAGATGGGTCCAAGTTCTTACCACATTACTGCCTGGAGAGAGTTTCCAGGCTGCAGTGCGTAAAGGGGCAACCTAGGCAGAACTGGCAGATTCTCTGTGTTGAATAGACAGACGTAACTGTTGGTCAGGGAGATCAAGATGGCTAGAATTCACAGGGCATAGTACCAGACAGGACAGAGTTGCACAGAGAGAACTCTGGAGATCCATAGAAAGTTCTCTTGGAGTCTTCCACCGACTCCTGATAATTGTATGCATTTGAAGAAACTGCTTAAGGCTGGGGCAAGAGCACTTGAAAGAAGCAGGTGGAACAATTCTTGGAGCTCACACAAGGTTGGAAATAGTTTCTATTCCCAATAACTAGAGTGAAGGAACCTCATAATGTGTTTGTTGGGCATGGGACAGGTACCATATCCAAAAGGATATGGCCTCATAATGGAGCCAAAGTACCCCTAAACTAGATTCTGCTCTCAAAGCAACCTCAAAAGGATCAAATTCTTTCCAAGTAAGTTGACTGAATCCTAGAACAAAGTTCAGGATAATTAAGGAATAAAAAAGTCCACTGCTCAACCATGTAAAGTTCACAATGTCTGGCATCAAATCAAACTTACCAGACATGCAAAGAAGCAGGAAGATCCATAATGGGAAGAAAAATCAATCCATAGAAACAGACTCCTAATACCACTGGCACTAGAATTAGAAGATAAGAAAAATAAAACAGAGACTATAACTATAAAATACATTAAAATATAAAATAAAATAAAATAAAATATAAATATATTTCATATGTTTAAGAAGATAGAAGAAAGCAGGAACACAACCCACCTTGCATCTCTTTGGATTTTCCCCTTAGTTTATGGGAGATTTCTTCAATTTTAACTTCCAATCTTCTTACTGAATATTTCATTTCTCTATTATGGTTTTCATATTCTACAGGCTCTGTTTTGACTCTGCATGTTCCTTTATTTAAAAAATAGCAAGGAAAGATCTTCTCTTTTCTCTTTGAGTATATTAATGATAGTGATTTAGAAATTTTCCTTTTCCTGCATTATCTTTCTTTCCTCCAAATTACTTTTATCTGCTTGTCTGTTTGGTCTTTTCTTTTTTGTTACAAGTTTTACTGAGATGCCTGTTAATCTTTGCTCTTGTTGAAAAGGGACACTAAACATTGATTAGAAGCACTGAGCACATGGGCGAAGTTTGTTGGTTTGGAATTCCACTGTGGAATGATCTCTAGCCATTTGTTAAATAACCCCCCGATGTCAGTACATTCTATGTATTTCCTGTTTGGTTAATTAGATCCTCCAGAAATTGTTTTAATCATGTCTGGAGTATAGATGCCTGGCTGCTTGTGTTCTAGAATCCAGGAAGGAGAAGAGGGCTGGGAGGTCCCAGTGTTCAGCCTTCAGTAGACATATATTTATTAGCCCACACTTGGGCCATGCATCCCTTAATAAAGGGATTCTCTCTTTTTCTAATTTTTTAATTTTTTTTTTTAAAGATTTTATTTATTTATTTGTCAGAGAGAGAGAGAGAGAGAGAGCATAGGCAGACAGAGTGGCAGGTAGAGGAAGAGGGAGAAGCAGGCTCCCCGCCGAGCAAGGAACCCGATGTGGGACTCGATCCCAGGACGCTGGGATCATGACCTGAGCCGAAGGCAGCCGCTCAACCAACTGAGCCACCCAGGCGTCCCTAATTTTTTAATTTTTAACTTTATTAAAAAGTACCCTCCACTGTGTAGAGTCCAATGCAGGGCTTGAACTCACAACTCTGAGATCCAGACCTGAGCTAATATCAAGAGTCAGACACCTAATCAACTGAGCCACCCAGGAACCCCTCTCTTGTTTATTCTTTCTTGGGAATAATCCTTCAATCTTCTGGTGGGATAGAGAAAGGGTAGTCACTCAAGGGAATAAAATATGGAGGATTGTAAGAATCTGTTTCTTAAACAGTGTTCACTAAATTTTCCTAAATTTAGTTTCCATCTCCTTTGTCCTCAATTCCTGGCTTTTTTGATGATTCCATAGTATAGATCAGGTTGGTTCTCTGCTTCTCCCTCTTCATGTGTAAGATTTAGTTTCTTAGATCTGCCAAGTCAGTTACTTGTCCATCGGCTTTCCAGATTCCAAAATTTTATTGCTCCTGTCTCCTCTCCTTTCTCCCCTATCCTGGTGAATCCCTGCTTCTTTAAATCATTTTACTGTGGTTTTAATGAGTTTTCAGGAAGGAGTAAAATTTTATGTATGCATTCAATCCACCATCTTTAACTGAAAGCTCTTGAATACTTTGCATTAATTCATGGATCCAACTCTGAAGGTTTGGATTATCGTCTCCATTTTACGTGTTAGAGGGGGAAATAACTTGATTATTCAAGATCACACAGCCAGTAGAAACTCAAGTCTGTCTAACCACTATTTATATACAAATATATACATCAGAAGTTGCAAACCGGAAACCTGCAGACACACACAGCCCATAGATATTTTTGTTTGGCCCCCAGAGGGTTTTTAAACTCAGGAAATTTTACATAAAAATCAAGTGTTCGGCTTTGCTTGGGAAATCCAAAGATCTAGCAACAGTGGACTTGCACTCCTGAAGGACAAAACCAACTGGAAAGGAGTTGCATCTGCTTACCTTAAATGTAGGACCCTCCCTAGTTGCCACAGTCCCTAGCATGCTCTATGGCCTTACATCTGCTTGCAACACTCCTAGGCCACCTACATGGCCTCTGTTTTCATTTGTACATGACATAAATTTTTAGGAAGAAAATGAGTCTTATTATACATACTGTTCTGGACCTTGCTTTTTTAAAACTTAATTGTAGTAAATATTTCTTGCGTCTGTTTATCTGCTCCACTCACAGCCATTTGTTTCACGGTCCCTGGGAATCGGATACACAAGCAAAGGCCTTCTGCAATCAGGTCCTTGTCATTTGATCCTGTCTCCCTCACCTAGAGCTGACTAATGCAAGGGGAGACACCTACCCCTTGCTGAGACAATAAATACTCTATCCTGGAAGTTTGAAACTTGAATAGAGACTCCTGAGGCTAGGAGTCACTAGAGTTGAGTCATACTAACAACAGCATTCTAGAGAGAAGTCCCATGAGTTCCTACTACCAAACTTCCCAGGGCTGCCCTCATTCCTTCCCTACCAAGCTTTGGTTATTCAATAATTCATTGGAGTTTATGGACGACCTCAGTATCCTTCCAATAAATTCCTCACATACACACATTTTCTTTTGCTTAAGCCAGAGTTATGCCTTCATTTCTTATAAACCCCTCCCTCCCTTTCCTTATTGATGCTGCTACCACTTTCCAAGCTTCATAAATACAATACCATTAATGATTTTAATTTAAAACAGGTTTATTGAGATAAAATCCACATGCCACAAAATTCATCCATTTAAAGTTTATAATATAATGGTTCTTAGTATATTCAGAATTGGGCAACCATCATCATGATCAATTTTAGAACATTTTCATCATTCCAAAAGAAATCTTGTACCCATTGGCAGTCAATTCCTATTTCCTCTCAATCCTCTCCCCCCTCGGCCCTAGGCAACCATGAACCTACTTTTTGTTTCTATAGATTTGCCTATTCAGTACCTTTCATATAAACGGAATTATGCAATAGGGGTCATTTGTGACTGGTTTCTTTCAGTTGGCATAATGTTGCCAAGGTTCGTCCAAGTCATGCCATTTCTCAGGACTTTCTTTCCATTGCAGAATAATATGCCATTGCATGGGTATGCCATATTTTGCTCATCCATGTTAATGGATAGTTGTTTCCACTCTTTAGCTATTATGAATAATGTTGCTGTGAATATTCATGTACATGTTTTTGTGAGGATCTGTCTTCATTTCTCTCGGACTTACACCTAGGAGTGGAATCACTGGATCATATGGTGAGATGTTTCACCTTTGGAGGAACTTCCAGACTGTTTTCCAAACCAGCAGCACCATTTTACGTTCCCACCAGCAGTGTACGAGGACTCCCATTTCCCCACATTCTTAACACTCGTTATTATCTGCCTTTTTGATCATAGATATCCTGGTGGGTGTGAAGTGGTATCTCCTTGTGGTTTTGTTTTGCATTTCCTTGATGTCTGATGGTGTTGGGCATGTTTTCATGTGCGGATTGGGCATTTGTTTATCTTTTTTGGAGAAATGTCTATTTAGATCCTTTGCCCATTTTTTAACTGGGTAATTTGTCTTTATTGAGTTGTAGGAGTTTTATATTTTCTGGATAGAAATACCTTATCAGATGTATGATTCATGAGTTTTCTAATATTCTGTGGGCTGCCTTTTCACTTTCTTGATGGTGACCTTTGAAGCATAAAAGTTTGAAGTTTTGGGGCACCTGGGTGGCTCAGTCATTAAGCGTCTGGCTTCAGCTCAGGTCATAATCCCAGGGTCCTGGGATTGAGCCCCACATTGGGCTCCCTGCTGAGCAGGAAGCCTGCTTCTCTCTCTCCCACTCCCCTTGCTTGTATTCCCTCTATCGCTGTGTCTCTGTCAAATAAATAAACAAAATGTGTTTTGAAGTTTGAAGTTTTGATGAGATCTAATTTATCTATTTTTTTCATTTGTGACCATTAACATTTTGATGTGTATTCCTCCCGATATTTCCTATGTATTTTAACAAATGTGAGGGACGCCTGGGTGGCTCAGTTGGTTAAGCGGCTGCCTTCGGCTCCGGTCATGATCCCAGCCTCCTGGGATCGAGTCCCACATCGGGCTCCTTGCTCAGCAGGGAGCCGGCTTCTCCCTCTGCCTCTGCCTGCCACTCTGTCTGCCTATGCTCGCTCTCTCTCTCTCTCTCTCTGACAAATAAATAAATTTAAAAGAAATTAAAAATAACAAACAAAAAAACAAATGTGAGACAAAGTATACCTCATTGCCTTATAGACTTAATAAATTGTGAACAATTTCCATGACTGCACATCATCATTATTGTCTTCATAGTATATATTGCATGAATTTCCCATAATCTGTTTAAGTCATCACCTAGAGGCGGACATTTAGGTCATTTCCAATATTTTGCTATTATAAGCAATCCTTACGCAAGCATCTTTGCACACATGTCTAAATTACTTGACAGGAGAAACCAGGACTGAAGCATGTGACAGGTGCAGGGAACAGCATGATGAAGGTCAAAGAGGAGGGGGATCTCATCAAGGCTATACTGAGTGATGTGTAAGCTGTGTAAAGGAGAACAGGAGAAGCTAAATTGTGGTTAAATCATTGAGGAGCTCAGATGTCGGTTTAATAAGCTTTGATTCTGGAAGCCAGAGAAGTCTTTTAAATGGGGGCTTGACTTGACAAAAGCCATTTGATTCCTCTTTGATAGAGTGAGAGAAAAGTACCATATAGGTCATAAGACACAGAGATATCAAATTAGGTGATTTAGCAATAAAAGAATTGTAGTGGCATTTGCCTGAGTAAAATGTCAATAGAGTGGAGTCTGAGGACTAAAGTGTATGTCAGAAATAATGCAATTCTTTTTTAAAAAGTGCACAGAGGTGCGAAAGTAAAGACTACTTGTGCTAGTTAGGCTAGGCTGTGCTGTAGTCATGAACAACACCCCAAACTTCAATGACTTAACAACAAAAATTTATGTGTTAGGGGGACTGCTACACATAGTCACCAAGTAGCCTGGGGTGAAAGGGGCTCCAACATCTTGAAGTTGTAACTTTGGAAGACAACCCCCCCTCACAATTACCTCAGCCATTGAAGAGCTTATGGGAAGGTCACACGTGAACTACTCTATGCTGTGGTTCCATGTGAGATGCTAGTCACCTAGACCTGTCTAACATCAGAGGAGCTGGGAAGTGTGTGGAGTCCATGGACTGTCTGGGGAGGACCACTGTCTCAGATGTTGGGAGAGTAGGCTGTATACAAATTGTTGTAAAGGGAAGGAGAGAGATGAAGTAGAAGCTAGAGTGATAGGAGGTGCGTGGATTTTGATTTTTGTTTGTCTAATTGGAAAAGAACTGAGTTTGTTTACAGGGCAAGTAGTGACTGAGCAATGCAGCATGGTATTAGTCCTAGAGGAGGTGGGAGAAGGAAGGATGGACCCCAGAAAGGAGACCTGACCCTCTTTCTCTGAGATGGGCAGGAAGGAAGTGAAGGAAGTGCAGCTAGATATATGTGTGGGTGTAGAGGCAGGAAACTGAGGATGTTCACACCTGATATTTTTAGTTTCCTAAGAAGTAGGAGGCAAGTCAATTGCCAAACATGGTGGTGGTGGTGGCGGGAGGGATCAGAAGTCAGTTATGGGCCTTTTGGAGTTTGGAGAAGGTTCTCAAATCTGTCTTCACGAAGTCATCAGTCCATTGAATGGACAATGACAACAGCTTATCTGGTTTACTTGTTCAACCTTTCCAATGTACTACAAATGGTTGACCCTTTTTAAAAGACAGGGCAAATCAGATGATTCCATCCTCTGAATAAAACTGGCTCAAAATCCTCAAAGTGCCCCAAAGATCTGGCTCATGTTGACTTCTCCAACCTTGCCCTCACTGCTCCCATGCATTGTCACAGGGCCCCCTTTCATTTCAGGACCTTCACAGAGACTCTTTCCTCCACCTCAAAAGCCCTTCCCTTTCCACTTCCATTGCTCTCACTTAGCTAATCTGAACCCTTCCTTTAAGCCTGAAATTAAGAGTCAGTTTCTCAGAGGGGCCTTCTCTGACCCAGCAGATGAGCACTTATGTGCTGTTACTGTACTTGGGATTATTCCCTTTGCAGCGCTCTTCCCAAATGTGAGTCCATGTTCATAGACAGTGGACGAGGTCTCTTTCCCCCCTGAAGGCAAGCACTGTGTCCACGGACTGGTTTCATCTGCTGTAATGTATTTAACATGTAGCACATAGCCTGGCGTATAACAGTTGATAAATATTGTCCAATGAATGGAGGGCTGAATCAGTTTTGTTAGTCAATGAATTCGTACGAATTCATTGACTAACAAAACTGATTCAGCCCTCCATTCATTGGACAATATTCATTGTGAAGAGATGGCCGAGATTGCAATACCTAGGAGGGCCCAGTCAAGGATGACCACAGAATTGCTCTAAGAGCCAGTCTGAGTGGTTGTGTTCACCCCAGGTGTAGGGGTGGAGAAGGCAGAGGTTGGACTGATAACAAAGTTTAAACATTTCAGAATGGGTGTGGCAGAAAGAGGATGATGCTGGTTTTCATGCTGCCCTACAGGTCTAGGCTAATAGGGAAGGAAGAAAAATAGTAAGGGGAGTGATGGACTTGGAAGAAAACGGTGAGGCCAAAGGCCTGGTGCTAACCAGGGTGTCTAGGAGCAGGTCCGGCAGAGTGAAAGAGTGAGAGAGCTGGCGGCCAGAGGATGAGGTCAGAGATGCAGCGTGCCAGACGTCCAGACCTCTCAAGTGGAGTGGTTCCAGGTCCTGAGAAGGTTCCAGGTGTAATGGCGGCTCTGAGGTAGTGGTTATTGTTACTGCTGACATTAAGGAGCAAGGAGACCAGGCTGGTAAATGAGGACTCCTGGGTGATGGCAGGACTTGAAGTGGGGAAGACTCTGGGGCCCGAGGCGGTAAACAACCGCTGCAAAGATAGTGTGGAAGGTGGCATATGCCTCAAGGACAGGTGCACCCATCATTCTCTCCCTTCTTGGGTCACTCATTCAAGAGTCAAGGCCCCAGGACAAGGGTCTGATGGGTTGAGCTGGACAGCATAAACCTCAAAGGGGAAGTAAATTTACATGTGGTAGAAGAGTAGGGGTAGGTTAGCATCCACAGGGCATGGCAGGATGGCCAATGTGGGCCCCAGTGGAATATGTGAGCATAGGCAGCTTCTAATCATGAGGCTGGAAGAGAATAGAGAGGAGGCGTGGCCTTGAAGTACAGCCAAGTTTCCATGAAGTAGGAAGTGAAGGCAGTAATCTGCCATGAACTTAAAGTTTATAATGGAGAGGTTTCTGTTTGCTTGTTTTCTAATGGATCAAGGATGTTCCAGCAGCAGAAGTAACAACATGGAGTAAAGAGAAGACATGCTCTGAGTCAGAGGTCAGAGTTTCATTTCTGGCCCTCTCACTCACTTGCTGAGCAACCTTACCCAATGACTTCACCTCTCTGAGCTCAGTTTTCCCATCTGTGAAATGATAAAATGGTAACTGGCTCTGTGTGAGGATCAAATAGATAATGGATGCAAAACTGCATCATAAACCCCAAAGTGTTGTGCACGTGTGAATTCTTATTATCATTTTTGCACAGGGAGTGAATGGGAGCATTTGGACAAAAGTTGCTAACGCTTGACTCCCTGTTTAGAACCGGTCCTGGGACAAAGGCAGGCCAATGTGATCTTCACTTTACAGGTTCATTTATTCAAGAAACCTTACTGCGTGCTAACCCCACGTCAGTTACCAAGCTGGGCGAGGGGATGATAGTAAGATGAGTCAGACACAGTCCCTAACTCTGGAGTTCATAGTCTGATGGATGAGACCGACATGGTAATGTGCTAAGCTGTGCTATGTGGTATCTTAGTGGAATAGGGAGTGTTGTGTGAGCATGGAAAAAAGAACAGTTAGGGAGAGCCTGAGCGAGCTTGTGAGCCGGGCCTTGAAGATGAAAGCCCAAGAAGAGGAGAGATACTCCACTCCCAGGGAGTGAGTGGTGGAGACCCAACTAGGTAGAACTCAGGGCCACAGACATGGAATTACGTGCCACTTCCCCAGTGCTCTTTGGAAAAAAGAAAAAGAAGCCTCTTTGGTCCCACATAGAAGCTTATTCTTTTGGCTTCTATTAAAGCCTGGCTGCCATGGGAACAACACTTGCTTAGTCTCTTTGCTTGCTGTCAACAACTTACTGTCAGGGTGCAAAAGCACAGCTCAGATACCCTGGATATGAGGCATCCTGTTTCAGCCTCTGCCTTCTAGCCTTTTCCCAACTGTCTGGTGATGTCCGTTATTGGCTGACTGCCCTGCCTTATGTGGGAACCAATGGCAGCTCAGTGGGTCAATGTGTGAGCAGCTTTCCCAGGAAACCAGCAGGGCTTTAAAGGAATCATTACTTGTCACACACCCCATAACTGTGTCACGTCTGAAAGAAGTTGCTGGAGGACCCCCCTTCCCATCTCCTTCCCCCCTCACTATTTCCTTCAATAACAGTAAGGAAAACCTGATCCTAGCTGGTTCCCTTCTTCCTCAGTCCCCTAGGTTCCCAAGCACAGACAGTTCCTTTCTCCCTTTTTTAAAGGGCATGGGTGGGGACCCACCTCATTGCTGGAAACTTGGCCACCCAGGGCTGGACTTTATTCCTATTTAATAGCTAACAATAATAAAAATCATGGTATACCCATCTTATAGATGAAACTCAGAGAAGGTAAGAGATGAGGGGCTTAAGGTGGGGGAGCCACCTTGGAGGGGCAGAAGAATATGAGTGTGGACTATAGCCTGATGCAAAAGAATAAAGACTGTCAACTTTGGCTGTCCAGCACACATATCTCCCTTCCTAATAGCATCCTGATTACTGTACATGCTACGTACAGTCTTGGGTGTGGACATCCAGCTGCCTTTCTCCTCTTGGGGTCACCGAAGGGATACAGGGTTCTGAGCTGTGAGGTTTTTTTGTTTTTAAAGATTTTATTTATTTATTTGTCAGAGACAGAGGGAGAGAGAGTAAGCGAGCACAGGCAGACAGAGTGGCAGGCAGAGGCAGAGGGAGAAGCAGGCTCCCTGCCGAGCAAGGAGCCCGATGTGGGACTCGATCCCAGGACGCTGGGATCATGACCTGAGCCGAAGGCAGCCGCTTAACCAACTGAGCCACCCA
>PISX010024997.1:0-26851 GCA_004024625.1 Mellivora capensis
CTGGAAGAGATTATGCTGAGTGAAATAAGTCAAGCAGAGAGAGTCAATTATCATATGGTTTCACTTATTTGTGGAGCATAACAAATAACATGGAGGACATGGGGAGATGGAGAGGAGAAGGGTGTTGAGGGAAATTGGGGGGGAGATGAACCATGAGAGACTATGGACTCTGAAAAATAACCTGAGGGTTTTGAAGGGGCGGGGGGTGGGAGGTTGGGGAATCCTGGTGGTGGGTATTATGGAGGGCACGCATTGCATGGAGCACTGGGTTTGGTGTAAAACTATGAATTCTGTTACGCTGAAAAGAAATTTAAAAAAAAGATGATATTTGAAAAAAAAGAAGCATTTCTTCATGTTTTAGTACAGCATTTAGATGAGGTTTTTAAATACCTCAATGATGTGTCCATTTTTAATTATGATCTATGCAGTTAAGCTCTTTGCACTATACTTAAGACTTCCCAAAACATCCTAATAGCTTTTCTTGTTACAGCAAAACTGTGATATTTTTGGTCCTGCAGAGACAGACAGCTTCAAGCAAATGGCAGCAATACTGAATATATCACTGAGTTGTGTTAGATGGAACACTTAATCTTTACTTCTCATATTTCCATGTGGAAGGACTTCAAGTAGACTAACACTCTTGCTTTTCTGCCCATGGGAGAATGAATGAGTTATAAGACTAGTATGTTTGAGAGACATATCTGAGTGTGCTTGGCTCATGCCCTTGCTCTCTGCTTTTCTCCCAGGGGTTTATATGCCTATGAAGAACATGCATTCTGACTAGCTCCTTGCCATTCAATAACGGGCCTACTTTTGGCCTGGAGTCTCTTGGTTTTTCAGCTGGGGTCCAGCATTAGGAAGTTCACACTAAAACTGCCTTCTCCAACCATCTGTATCAGTAATGAAGCTATTTTGATCTCCATCTATCTGATTCCTAAATTTATATTTCAATTGGTCTGAACCTAGGCAGGGAAGACAAAGTGTTATTTATTAGTCTCTTAAAATTCCCACACCACTGAAATCATGAAAATTCTTTAGTGGCTTTATTGTTTGAACACAGGTAAGTTTTTAAGTGAGGTTTGTTTTTGATTAGAACTTAAGACAAACACTTGGCAGCAACTAAGAATAGGTCTAAACAAGGAAACTGTATGTCACCACCCCTAAACTCCCAATTCCTCTAGATTAGGGAGTCCAGAATCTGAAGGAGTAGAGTTACCATTGTACAGTAAGTACTACTTAATCAGGGTTGTGGGGAGCAGACACCAACTGGATCTATCTTCCTTGGCTATACTGTTAAGTCTTAGGATGGCAAAACCAAAAGAGCTCAGTCATGGAATGGGGTGGCAAGCCTTTATATGGAATATTAGAAAGGGGTTCGGCCATTCATCCAGATTTACAGAAGCCTTATTAAAGGAAGATCAATGTGAACCATTCCTTATAGGGTAAAAAACCTTTTAATAAAAAACTAGAATTTAGTCTGATAGGATGCTCTTGTTAAAAACAAGTTCTCTAAAAATTTGGATTCAGCAGTCATTTTAGTTCTCATTCTTTTTGCTAGTTAGCTTCATGCCAGCTTTGGAGCCCCTGCATACAAACTTAAATATTGTGCTTGTCTGCTCTCACTGAAAGACCACCATTTCAGAGGACAATTTGTGTCCAAGGTGACTAGGCCCAAATATTGAAATTTTCAGTTCTACCCTGGAACAATCAGTGTTGTGAAGGAATGCCAACTGTTCTCTGGAAATACAGCAGTGTAAGGATTAGAATTCACATGTGACCGCTTTTGCATAGGAACACTTTTCATACTTACACATAGTTGGTGTTCTAGAGGTACTGACTCGAATGTGCCTTTTCCAATCTACATTGAGACTAATAAAGTGATCACTCATAAGAGCAAAAATACAAACAAAATTACATCTCAGCAGTCAAAGAGAAATAAAACAAAACTGTTGGATAAAATATGTGAAAACCTGACCAGAGTAATAAGTACAACTAAGAAAAGTCAAGCTCAGCACATACATATCAAAAATTTTCTGGAAGTTCAAAGCTTTAAAACGTTCCAATTAAATAATAAAATGAAAAATGATGGGTCACTAATGAGCTCTGAGTTACCAGACTAGAAATTTATACACAGCACTTAAATAATAATAATAATAATTACTATTATTATAAAGTAATAGAGCCAATGAAGGACAAGATACTTAGGAACATACCATGTGAATATGGATGGGTAGATAGGGGAGTTAAGGGAGAAAAGAGACATGGGCAAGAGAGGCCACATTAAATAAATGACAGAAGAAAAAGGGCCCTCTGAATTTCAGACAAGATTGACTTACCTATCCATTCACCCACCCATTTATTAATTTATGCTTCTACAAGTCATTTAATCAATACATTTAATAAGGATCTATTATGTATCTGGCACTTTTCTAGGGACTTAAGATATATCAGTGAACAAAATAGATAAAAATCCCTGCCTTCATGGAGCTTCCATTCTAAGACACACTTAAGCATACCCGGATCAAAATTTCTGAATTCAAATAATAAAGAAAATATCCTGTAAGATTACAGATAAAGAAAAAATTACCTACAATAGAAAAAATAAATTAGATAGACATAGGACTTTCATCCTAACACCAAACTTCATGACGTCATTTGCTAATTTTCCCAGAAATGGCTTTATTAAATTTTCAGGGAAGGTGAAGTCAGTCTTCGGCCCAGAACCTGTTTTCTTGGAAGACTAACAAGGGCAAACCACCCATTCCTCATGCAACTAGATTTGTGCTTGCTTTTTATTTTTTTTCAAAATTAAACAGAATGTTGTTTACAGTATCACCTGTAACGTACAGGTGATAAAACTATAAGAAAACCAAGGGGATTATTAATACAATAGCCAGTGTAATGCTATCTCTAGGTGGAGACAGACAGGAGTGTGACCAGAAGGGCACATGGGGAGGGCGGGCACTAAGGTACCACTAAGGTTCTCTTACTTGTCCTGGCTAGTGGGTTTACTGGTATTACTTTATTTATATTATTTTAAATGTAAATAGCAATTCATTTAACAAATAATAAGTGCCTATCATGTATCAGGCATAATTATTACTCAGGCACTGGGGACACAGAAATTAGATAAAAATCACTGTCCTTATGGAGCTTGCAAATTATAAAAATTCTAGCGCCTAAATATGAACTGAAGGAGTCTACTATGTGTCCAGCACAACAGATGCCATAGCCACACATCATCATGAAATTTCGGAAATCAGTGATAAAGTGGAAATCCTAAAAGCTTCCAGGAATCAGGAGTAGAAATAGTCCAGATTAAAGCAGGAGAAAAGGCTCTAGGAAGGGGATTTCCAGAAAAAAATTTTTTTGGATACTCTGACTTACTTGGGAACATGTAGAAAAAAATCAGACATGAGAGATCTGATGGAAAGGATAGGAATATATTAAAATATGGAGGGGAGGGGTGCCTAGGTGGCTCAGAGGGTTAAAGCCTCTGCCTTCGCCTCAGGTCATGATCCCAGGGTCCTGGGATCGAGCCCCGCATCGGGCTCTCTGCTTGGCGGGGAGCCTGCTTCCTCCTCTCTCTCTGCTCTGCCTACTTGTGATCTCTGTCTGTCAAATAAATAAAATCTTTTAAAAAATATGGAGGGGAAAAGCAATTATTATCTCTAGAAATGACAAAAAGGTATACAAGAGAAATGTAATCACAACTACTTGTCTCTTTAGTAGTTTGCCCAATGTTAATAAACATTATCATTAACCAAAATATATGCTATAACTATATTAAAAGGATGGAGAAGAAAAATGGTAGAGAGTTTAATTTTTATCTACTAAAAATGGGCAATTAACAGCTAATATCTGATATAATGCAATATACAGGCATATTTTGTTTTATTGCACTTCACTTTATAAAGCTTCATAGATAGCTACATTTTTAAAAAAGATTTTTATTTATTTATTTGGGATAGAGATAGCAAGAGTGAGTGAGCAAGAGAGAGAGAGAGTGGGGAGAGGGGCAGAGAGAGAAGGAGAAGCAGGCTCTCCCGTGAGCAGGGAGCCCAATGTGGGGCTCAATCCCTGGACTCTGAGATCATGACCTGAGCCAAAAACAAACACTTAACCAACTGAGCCATCCAGGCGCCCCAGATTGTTGCACTTTTTTTTTCTTTAACAAATTGAAGATTTGTGGCAGCTCTGCATCGAGCAAATCTATTGGTACCAATTTTCTAACAGCATTTGCTCACTTTGTGTCTCTGTGCTACATTTTGGTAATTCTCACAGTATTTCAAAATTTTTTAGTATTATTATATTTGTTATGGTGATCTGTGATCAGTGATTACAACTCACTGAAAGCTCAGATGATATGATGGTCATCATTTTTTAGCAATAAGGTATTTTTCAATTAAGGGCTGTATGTTGCTTTTTCAGACAATGTTATTGTACACTTAGGGGACTACAGTATAGTGTAAACACAAATTTTACATGCAAAACCAAAAAAATTCATTGACTTACTTTATTGTAATATTCATTTTTGCCATTGTCTGGAACTGAACCAAGTATCTCCAAGCTATGGCCAGTATAGCCATATTATTTAGCATTGAGATAAAAACCAAAAGAAATAGCCAATGTATTTCAAAGCAGGCTACTTCAGGTATTTGAGCCTGGTGGGTGGGAAAGGTGAAGGTAAACAATACTATTTTTTGTTACTATTTGGTTTTTAAGCCATATATAGGTCTTACTATAATAAATAATATATATTGTTATTATAATATATATATAATAAAAATACAAAATAAAATATATTTTAGTTATGACCGGAGCCATTTAATTATAAAGGAAAGGGATGTAATGAGACCTGGGATTTGCTGATATTAATACGGCCAACAGAATAGAACAAAAGAGGTAGGGTACATGTAAATGTAGACACTGAGTGGCCCCCAATGTTTGCTTTTTATTCTTTTGCAACTCTTTCATAAGGGGGTGCTCCAAATTGCTCTTAAATTGTTAAAGAGGAGTTTTACACTTGAGAAGTGACTGCCAGAGGACTTGGTAGCCCCAGTCTTACAGGTAGAGTGTGACTGGGAATTTGGGGTCCAAATCAGTCAGGAACCGGGGAACCTAGAGACTAAAAATAGGAAAGGGAATATTTATTCTGGGAAAGAAGCTTGGACCACCACAAGAGGGCATAACTAGAATGTAATAGTTCCTCTGGTTCCCCTCCTACTTTTCCTGCAGCTTTCTCAGCTTGCTTTTGCCCTCCCTTAAAATGCTTGTTTCTGGGATTCTGCCCTGCTCTCCTGCGCTCACCTTTTATTCCCTCACTCCATACACTCCCCTGGAGCAATCCCATTCATACCTTAAAACCACCACCTCTATGCTTAATGACTTCCAAATCTATCTATAATCTTACTTGCTTAATGACAGCTTAATCAATTCCTGACTATCTACTGGATAATTCCTTTTGGACACTATGAAGGTGCTTGAGACTTTGCATGTTCAATACTGAACTCATCACTCCCCGCCACACCTCCCCCGGCCAAATCCACTTCCCATTCTAAGCTACCCAGCTCATGGAATGGCTTTTTTTTTAAAGGGTTTATTTGCGAGAGCTAACATGGTAGTGGGGGAATAAGGGGTAGAGGGAGAGGGAGAAGCAGTCTCCCCATAGTCAGGGAGCCCAATGCAGGGCTCAATCGCAGAACCCTGGGATCATGACCTGAACCGAAGGCAGATGATTAACGGACTGAGCCACCCAGGCACCCCCCATGGAATGGCTTTTACATCTCAACCACCTATGGCAGAAAGAAAATGGAGGATCACACTAGATTTCTTCTTCTCCATTGGCCCTCATCCCCTGCCCCATATTCAGTCAGTGACTGAGTTCTTAATTTCTCACATGTATTCTCATTTCCTTCCCATTGCCTTAACTCGGGCTTCAACAGCTCTACTCTTCTGTAATAGCCTCTGAATTGGTCTTCCTGTACCCTGTTCTGCTTTTCCAGTCTATCCATTATACTCTCATTGACGGGATAGTTCTAAAATGCAAATCTGATCCTGTTAATCCTGTGATTAAAATCTCCAAATATCTCCCCACTGTTATTTGTATAGCACTCAAGGCTCTCCCTGATCTAACCAGTCTCCTTTTCATTACACCCTCTCTCACTCTCTATGTTCTTAGCTTCTTAAACATACCATAAACATACTGTAAACACAGAGTTATTTCATATGCTGTATCTTTGCTCATACCACCACTGCTTGGAATGACTAACTCTCTGCTATTCCTCAGCCCCAGCAGTTAACACTGGTAACATCTACATACCTTTCATTATTTAAGTTAAGCATTAATTTCTTTCTGTAACCCTCTCCCACCCACTGAAATTAACTATTTTCTCCTTTGTGTCTCTAATGTACTCTTTATGTATTTTTTTGTCAAACATGTGTAAGAGTCTGCTGTGTATATTTGTTTTCATGTCTCTTCTACTAGTATTAGCTCCTTTGGGAGCAAAAAAGTGTGTCTTATTCACATCTCTACTCAAAGTATCTATCACAGTGCCTGGTATAGAGAAGATGTTTAACAAATGTTTCTGAATGACTAAGAGTCATCATGAGGATGTAATATATGAGACTAGTCTGACACCAAACTCACATCTACGGCAGACATTAGTAATCATCCCCAATATTGTTTCCCTGGACCTCAGACTCATTCTATGAAAACCTATTTCAGTCAGTTGGAATTGGCATGACATATACAATTTATTTCTCCTCCTAGAGCATGGGCTGCCACAATGATGTGCCTCAATAATTATTGGAGTTGATCTAAGAATTAATATGGGATTAGGCAGAGTATCTCCTAAACAACATTTGCAACAGTATGATTACAGCAATGGCACATGTAACAAAGGAATGTTGTAGCAAAAATCAGCATTGCAAGGTAAATTCTGTTCATGTGCATCCAGCACTGCCCATTGGAGAGACATCTTGTTATCAGAGAAGACAAAATACCATGTATTGGCATTCTGATTTATACTTCAGTTTTGTCAATTCATTCAGAAAATATTCATCTCTAAGGATCAGAAATCTGGTAACAAGCAAAGTGCTATACCTGAAAGACCAGGTAACAGGCCTATCACACTTGGAGAAACAATGGATCAACTTATCACCTTCATTTCTTCTGCATCCAGACCCCCTGTAAAAGTGCAGTAAAGACTAAAAATACCTTTTTCTCAAATGAAAAAACAACCTACTGGAGCATTTTTTCCAAACCCCAAAAATCTCACTCTAACACCACTCACACTGATTTTTGAGTGCTAGGACACTAAATATTCCTGTGGCAATTTCAAGTAGCAGTTCCTCTGAATACTGGGTAACAAACAAGCAACCTTTATCTACACCCATCCAAGGAGAAAATCATAGCATATACCCTAGTTTCTTTATTCCTTATGGACTAGATTCTGTTTATTTTGGCTCATCTAGTTATAATTCTTAAAATGACCTGGCTCTGTTTCTAAAGCTCCCAGCATATCTGTCTGTCTTCCATTCCTACTCAGTCTTTCTTAGAATTGGACAGCTCTCCCTTACTTCCTGATGATGAAGCTGTCTAGTTAATCTCAGAGTCTGTGCTCTCTACACTATCCCAAATTGCCTAAACCATGAGAAGTGTTTAGAGGATGGACATTTGAGAACAGAATTTTGTTATGAGTGAAATCTTCTAAGATTAGAGGTAATCCCTATTCAAAGGGAGTTAGAGAAACTCTTACTCCATTTTATGGAGCCCAATGTGGAATTTCTGGGAACATCTACCAGATTCCAAAACTGACTTAAGGCTTCCAAAACTCACTGCACTAAAGAGTGAATTCCAATTTCTGGAATTAATTCCTTAATGATGAATAAAGGCTAACACATCTCTGAAAATATACACATTGCCATTAGAAACCCCTAACAATTAAATTATGTAGGATTCAAATCCTGGCTCTTCCAGTGATAGCTATGTGACCTTAGGAAAATTCTTCCATCTCATTTCTTCAGTTTCTTCACATGTAAAACAAGAATAAGAATTCCTATATCAAATGCTTGTTGCAAGAGCTAAATGATTAAACTACATAAAGTTCTTACACTGCTTGGCACATGGTAGGTATATAATTATACAGAACAAGTGTATTTTAATCAACTTTTATTATGAATCTTTTTTTTTCATTTCTACCACGATCTGATTTTCTCACAAAGACCTTCCCACATCATTACATCAGTAAGATACCTGTACTGTCTAATGCTGAATACAATTACACTTCAAATTGAAGGCCATTTCAGGATGCATGGGTGGCTCAAGTCATGATTGCAGCGTCCAGAGATGGAGCCCTGCATCAGGCTATCTGCTCAATGGGGATTCCACTTCTCTCTCTGCCTCTCCCCCTGTTTGTACTCTCATTCTCTCTCTAATAAATAAATAAAATCTTTCAAATAAAACTGAAGGCCTTTCTACATTCACTGTACCTGAAAGATTCTTCTCCACTATGGACCCACCAAAGACTAAATCCTGCTGAAAGCATACTCACATTTTTTATAAACATAGAAGATCCTGCCCTTATGAATTACTTGACGATAGATAAAACAGCCTCTAAATGAAGGCTTATTCATTACAGATACAGCTTCCTCCACTATGAATTTACAGATGATAAACAAGGATCTCCTTCTATCTCCATTTTAAGTTTTCTGATGTTCCATAAGGACTGATAGCACCAAAATCCCTTCCCCACATTTATTACACACCATAAGGTTTCTTTGCACTGTCAATTCTTTCATGCTTAGCAACGTTTGAGCTGGATCTGCAAGTCTTCCCACAGGCATTGCAAACATAGAGTTCTCCTCCCCTATGAAACCTCTTATATTAAAAAAAAAAAAAAAAAGCCTGGGAGCGCCTGGGTGGTTCAGTTGGTTAAATGGCTGCCTTCAACTCAGGTCACTATCCTAGGGTCCTGGGATCAAGCCCTGCATCAGGCTCCCTGCTGAGCAGAGAGCCTGCTTCTCTCTCTCCTTTTGCTGCTCCCCCTGCTTGTTCTCTCCCCCCACTCCACCCCCTCTCTGTCAAATAAATAAATAAAATCTTTTAAAAAAAAGTAAAAATTAAAAAAAATTTTTTAAGTCTGAGCTTGTCCTCAAGTCTTTCCCATAGTCAATACATTCATAGGGTTTCTCTCTGCATTTTCATATGATTGAAAAAGCTTATTATCCACTGTAATTTCTCTCACACTGGGAAAGTTTTCCTACCCTATGAAATCTCTGGTGTTGAAAGAAAATTAAATTCGGCCTGAGGCCTCTTCATGTTTTCATAGCCATATGAATTAATAAATTCTCAGGTGTGAATCCTCAGATGTCAAATAAGCTCAGCATCATGACAAAAAATTTCTATATTCATTACCTTCACAGGGTTTCTCTCTACTATGAGTACTCTGAGGTATCGACCTTGAACACCAACAAAAGGCTTTTAGACATTAATCATACATGTAGGGCTTCTCCCCATTGGAAATTTTCTAGTGTCTCACAAATTCTAAAACCTTCGCAGAGTTATGGTCCTATAAACTATACCTCTGTTACCCAGTTACTCCATCCCTGGGCGATGGACATTAAGGAGGGCACGTGATGTAATGAGCATGGGTACTATATAAGACTGATGAATCGGGATGCCTGGGTGGCTCAGTTGGTTGAGCGGCTGCCTTCAGCTCAGGTCATGATCCCAGCGTCCTGGGATCGAGTCCCACATCGGGCTCCTTGCTCAGCAGGGAGCCTGCTTCCCCCTCTGCCTCTGCCTGCCACTCTGTCTGCTGGTGCTCTCTCTCCCTCTCTCTCCCTCTCTCTCTCTCTGACAAATAAATAAATTAAAAAAAAAAAAGACTGATGAATCACTGAACTCTACCTCTGAAACTAATAATACACTATATGTTAATTAGTTGAACTTAAATTTTAAAAATTGAAAAAATAAACCACGATACCTCTCTGCTCTTGCTCCTAAAGGTTTTTCTCATACAAAAACATGTAGCTCAGTCTTTCCTCAATGTACTTACAGTCTATCTCTTTGGTAGGATTATATATTGTAAGTGGCAGTTTTGTGCCTACAACAGATTTCTGCAGAGAAGGTAATATGTTAGATCCTTCCCTGCCAAACTTTCTTGCAGCCTATGTCATCACATGCCAAGTCTTCTCCACAGCAGAGACTATGATGAATTGGCCCTGGATTCTGGATCTCTAACATTCTTTAGAACTCTGACTTTTTCTGAAATTTCCCTCTTTGAAGTAGATACTATTCTCAGTCAAAATCTTATCAACTAAATGATAGACCCAAGTACAGAAACAGGCAAAGAACATGAGTGAACCATTCACAAAAAAGAAATGCAAACAGATAATAAATACATGAAATAGTCCACCTAGAAAAAAACAGGAAACATTTTTCTGCCCCCACAGTTGCAACAAGAATGATAACACTACTATAATTATTTAGTAAGCCTGTACCAAGCACAAACACTTCACCAAAGTATATTACCTATATTTCACATGAAAACCTTGAGAGATAGGTATTATTATTCAAATAATATAAATGAAGAAACTGAAGCCAGAGAGGAGAAATGATTCACCCAATATTTTAGAGTTAATAAGTAAGGGAACTGAGTGTCAATTCAAGTGTGTCTGGCTCCAAAGCTCCTGTGTTTTTCACCATGTCAAGGTGCCCTGCAGGCATTCACCAACCAAAATTCCAAAACTTTCTTAACACTATTTAACAAAACTATAAATTTTCAAGCTCCTACCTGTCTCATTCTCCCGTCTTCACTCACCTAAGAGAATTTCTTCCTGGATCCCTTTGTCCTTAGCTCTTTCTAAATTCAGTTGGGAATGCATTTTGGTCTTTCAAGTGGACTATCCTGCAGTTAAAAAGAAAATAAAACTTTGTGGTTAAATCTGGGATACTGACTGTCCCTAAATTCAGTTCTGAAAGCCAAAGGTAGGTGGTAGAAGAGGGTCTCTTATTTATTAGGATGTCTTGGAAACAGGCATCAATCTTCTAAAAGAGGCACAGAAATACATGTGTTCCTCAGAGGGTGCAGACCTTGAGGGATAAAAACTTGGTAAGAGAAACACAATGCAACATTTACCCTCCTCCTAGGAGAAAGCTGTCCCATATTCCAGGAACAAAAAACAACAGAATCCAAAGAATGTGGTGCATTTGACTGGTTAAGCACACAGGCTTCAGGACTGGACAAAGCTGGGCTCAAATCCAGTATTACTGGGGCACCTGGGTGGCTCAGTGGGTTAAGCCTCTGCCTTCGGCCCAGGTCATGATCTCTGAGTCCTGGGGTGGGGCTCTCTGCTCAGCGGGGAGCCTGCTCCCCCCCCCCCCCGCCTGCTGCTCTGCATACTTGTGATCTCTTTCCCTCTGTCAAACAAATAAATAAAATCTTTAAAAAAAAAAAACAGTATTACTATTTACTTGCTAGGTGACCCTGAGCAAGTACCTACTCTTCTGAGCGCTGTATGTTTTGTCTATAAAATAAAGAAAAGAAAACCCACAAGGTAATGAGAAGTTCTGAGCCTAAACCTAATCTCAAAGAAAATGTAGGAAAGAGCTATAGGAAATTTTCCTACTTCTGGTTATTCCCCACAAGGTTGTTTGGACAAACCCTCATGCTGAAAACAAAACAAAACAAAACAAAATCTTGATGAAAAAGAAATAACTTCTTCTTAAAAATAAAAATACAGGGCAATAAAAAAAAATGGAAGCATCAGGGAAACAGCAGGGGAAAATGGGAATCTAGAGAAACAGATAAGCAGGGAGGCATTTTCTGCCCTGAGGGCATTTGTCCCTTCCCAAAAAATTTTTTTAACTTTCATTTTGGTTGTTTTAAGGCAAAAGAGACAGATTAAAGTCCAGAACTATACAGAGTAGGAAAACTAATAGAAGACTCTCCCCACAATAAGCAGGGACCCCAAAAGTCTACTCTCTCAGGGGGCTGATGAATGGAAGCAGGTCATTCTGCAGCTCTGGCTGAATTACATGACTTGCCCTACAGATCCTTGAGCCTTGAATTAGATAAAGGAGCAAAACAGCAGGATCAGCTCATAACAGAAAAGACTTAACACTGAGGTTAGCAAACACAAACTATAAGATCAATATTTTACTACAGATAAAGAAGTAAATAACAAACTTGAAAGTATTTCCAAGCAACAGGAAACTTTAACACATGGTGTATATCACAATTAAATCTCATCAAACTTTTGGAAGAATAAAATAGTGCCTCAAATGAAAAACCCAAGGTACTGCATTAATCAACAAATTAAGAAAATAATTTGTAAAAATTATTACAGTACAGGACAAGGAGACAAAAAGGTGGAAAGTACAGAAAAGAGTATTAAAGTTGCTTTCATTCACTAAACAGGTCAGGGCCTTGTAAAGTGATCACAGGGAATATTAACAACTACTTTACAAGGCACAAAATACAAAATTTCCTTGATAATAAAATTCTTTTCAGCCCTTTTCAGCCCTATTTCCTCAAGCAAAATTGGGCTCCAGATGTGCTTTTTACTTAAAATTAGTGAATGGAATTCCAGAGCCTAACTTTACAAATACAAATCTTCACAATCAACAAAAGGAAACTCAAAGAAAGATGGAGGCTTTGTAATCCCTTCCCTCAAGCTGTGGAGGGGTAGAAACCATCTTGCTTCACACTTATTTCAAATAGTCTAAATTTAAAAGATGTTAAATTGAGAAATTTTAACAAGAATGTCAATCTAGTTCTCTTTTACAATATGGAGACTTATGAATAATCATAACTGCTACCAAATAACTCTATTCTCTGTTAATACAAATCTTTCCTTGGAAGTACTATTTAAAGAAAGACATTTTGTAGGACTCCCACAACTTTAGAAACTGATGCTTTATTCTATGAAAATAACCTACAAAAGAAATGTGTAATTCTAACTAGGTATCTTGCTTGTTAACTCATTAACCTGATGTAGTAGACAGAATAATGGCCTTCCAAAGATGTCCTGATCCTGTAAATATGTTACTTTATATGGCAAATGGGACTTTGCATAAGTGATCAAGGATCTTAAAATGAAGAAGTTATCCTGGATTACCCTGGTGGGCTCCATGTAATTACAAGAATCCTTATAAAAAAACAGAAGGATCAAAGGATGGAGATATAACAGTGGAAGCAGAATGTCAGAGTCAGAGGTGGTGAAGATGCTATACTGCTGGACCTGTAGAGAGAAAAAAGGACCATGAACAATGGATGGCAGGTGATCTCTAGAAAATGAAAAAAGAAAGGGAAAAAATTCTCCCTTAGAGCCTCTGGAGGGAGCTCAAGCCTGCCAACACCTTGATTTTTAGGACTGCTGACCTCCAGAATTGTAAGATAATAAATGTATTTATTATTTACATTTGTCATAATTTATTACAGCAGCAACAGGAAGCTAATACAATCTAGCGATCAAGTTGTAATGCCAATCTCTATATTGGAAACAGATTAATACTTCTAAGATCATTCTGACAAATCTGAAGGAATCACTGGCACTTTTCCTCTTCACCTACAGGCATGGGTAAACAAATATAAACCCACAATTCTGTAGGACACGCTATATAACAAATAATTTGAAAGACTATATTTCTTTTAAATTAACAGTGTCATAATTCTTTATCACCAGTGAGAAAAATGAAATTCTGACAAGTAACTTGCCTAAGATCAATAAGCAAAGGGTTAGGATTCAAGTCCCTTCAACTGTCAACAAAGTCCAATATTTTTCCACTACATTTTGCTGTCCCTCAAACTGCTTGGAGTGTGATAAAGAGAGGGTAGAGCATTTTGAATACATTTGAGCACTTGAATTCCTCAAATGATCAACAACTGCACAAAAGAGCCCATGTTTGTGAGATTCTCTGCCTTCTTTGCTTTAATTCCATGCCCAAAGTAAGCAACAAGCTGTTTTCTTAGTTTGATTTCCTAAGTATCCCAATATGGGAACTGACATGCTCTGGAAAGAGAACTTGAGTGTTCTGGTCACTAGAAAGTATGTATTCATGTAGGATGGGTGTGTTTTTCTTTCTTTATCTATCTTTGTCTCAGTACATTAATTTGTATATATTTATCACCCAAGTTTCATATCAGCATTGCACAAATGCTGAACACCAAATCCTGGACTGCAGTCAATTAACTGAAATACCACTACCCTACAGGCTCTTTTATTAAGTTGTTGGAATTTCCGAGTAAAGTTAATTTTCTTTCTTTGATAACTTCAGATGTATTTACATATCAAATAGCACTATTTAGAGAATGAAGCCTCAGAAATGCTTCAGTGAAAATAGTTTTAGAAAAGAAATTCTATTTTATTTTACACAGAATGATAACAATATTTGGAGGTACAAGGACTGAAAGGGGAAAAATTAGAATTATTCACAAATTACACTAACAAGCTAAAGACATTTTGTGATAATTCAATGAGCGGTATAGTTATGATTTACGTACTTTTAAGTATGTTTTATATAAAGTTTATATAAAAACTCAACAAAACCTATAGACCACAGTTGGACCCAGAGAAAGAGATAAGCAAAGTGAACAGATCTAAAAACAATGCATCAGAATCAAGCAGTCCCATACACCAGTCACAATCAGTTACAAAACATAATTTAAAAGTATCAGCAAGGACAACAAAAACTTATCAGGTACACAGAAATATGTCTAACAAAATATGCATGAGACACTTTATGGAGAAAAGGGACAAGTTCTAATCAAAATTTCAATGTTTCTTATAGACCATGTTAAGCTTACCTTAAAATTCACATGGAAAAGTAAGGGCAAAAAATGTATTTTTGAGGAAGAGGAATAAGGAAGCGGCCTTTCCCTACTAAATATTAAGACACATTACAAAGCTATAGTAATTAACAATGCAGGACTAGTAAGAGATACAAATAGACCAATGGAACAGAATAGAAAGCCTAAAAGCAGACATTTACATCTATTACAACTTGGTATACGATAGAGACAGCATTATAAATCTGTGAAGAAAGAACAGACTATTCAGTAAATAGTCCTGGAACAACTGATAAATCATTCAGAAAAAAATGTAAGTTTTTTACATCATACAATACACAAAAATAAATTACAATTGGAAACTAATCATGAAAAGAAATTTACAGAAATTTTACAGGGGAATATAGTAGAATACCTTTATGAAATCAAGGTAAGAAAGAATTCCTTAAATGAGATTGAAAAACATATGGCATATATAGAAAAAAAGAGGCTGCTCTTTCATAAGGATTAAGGTTATCAATATTACATCATAAATTTAACCACTTATGAAACTACTCACTTCTACTTGACCCCTTTTCCCTAGCTCTACCAAACCAGAGTGGCCTCTCAACTGCCCGTTTCTTCAGGTACTTCCCAAGCTCAAAACTATATGGCATACCGGGCAGCTACGATACATGGTCTAATGATCACTTGCTCTCTGGTTCCCACACTCAGACGATTCTCATCCACTACCAGATTTAATGGCTACTTCTTGACAAAATTAAGTTCTCAACCTGGTGCCTTCCAGGAGGCCTTCAGTGAGCCTTTAGGGTGGGTTATAGAACCCTCCTCCTCCTCCATGTTTCTATTGACAGTACCACACCCTGGTCTCCCCTCCATCACAGCATTCCCTGTTGCACTATCTCATCCACCAGACTCAGCAGAAAACACATCTAATTTAACTGTGTCCTCGTTATCCAGCAGAGTCTAGATAACTACATTTTTGCTTACTTGATTGTAAATTAATGGTACATCTAACTTTTTTAAGGCTTTCAGTCTATCTTGCCCACTGGTATCCCAGCACTTCTGACATTCTTAGAACTGTGTATGTTTACCCTCTCACTTTCTATGACTTCCCCCTTTGTTCACTCACACTTCTTATCTGCCAGGGCCCTGAGAAAATATTCTCCTGATAACCAAGAAGACAAGCAGAGGGAATGAAAAGTAGCAAGCTATGCCCATTTCCCCCTGAAACTATCAGTTCACTGTGCTCCTTCCCATCTGGAATCTTTCCTTTCTGACCTCTAGAATCCTCCTCCTTGAAAAATAAGCTTATCTACACCCTTCAGTAATTTTTAGAAAACCCCTTCACCTAGCCATAGATGAGATAGTTTTCTCATAAGCCTGCTGGTTCTTCCACACCCCTGGTCCTAACATTCCCAACTAGTAAAACACAGCACACTGGTATGCCAAACCTGTGCATAACATACCATTCAAGCAAAATCTGTGAGATGGACATCTTCAGGTGGGTTGCCATGTAATACAGAGCAGAGCACAACATGTAAAAGCTAGCAGGGTTGATGCAGTATCCAACCAATAATAAAGAAAGATGGCATGTTTTCTAGAATATCTTTGCCTTGCAAGTATGTGAGGGGCTTTAGCCAAGGCATTAAACAGCTTGACACAAACAACAGCCAACGGATGAAAGGATGTCAAGTGAAGAGCTACAATAAACATGCCACTGTCTTCATGACATATCTTGAAAATGCAAATTCTCAACATGTATAGAGAAAGCAAAAATAATAATAGTAGCAAAAAGTAAAAAAAAGTGAACTAAAACATGAACTAAGCATCTTCTAACTGTATATATGCTAATATATTAATTTTTGTGAAACAACTAAAAAATACAGTCAGGTCCAAAAGGTACATTAAATACTGATTGTAATTTAAGTTTGGAATTATTTATTATTCCATTATTTGTTTTAAAGTAAAAAAAATTATATATGTATGATATTTTGTATCTTCATATAGAACATTTTGTCAATTTTCTGAAAGTTAATAAAGTCCTAATTTTTTAATGACTACAAGTGTATTTCTGTAAAACCTTGAAACTCCAGGAAAGAAATAAAGAAGCCAGGGCCCTCCTGGCTCTGTGCAAGTACTCCCTAAAGGACAAACTCTGGGAAAGAAAGGAACGAGGAGGGAACTGGCTAAAGATAGTTGTGCAAGTACTCTCTAAAGGACAAAGTCTGGGAAAGAAAGGAACAAGGAGGGAGCTGGCTAAAAATAGTTTCCTCCAAAGACACAGGATCATCTAAGCCACTATACTAGTCTTTATACTCTACCATCCACAGATGCTGATTATTAACTTCCTGGTTCTGATTCTTCACCCTTGAGTCTGAAAAAGACAAAACTGACTCAGAGCCCCCCCACAGAACTCTTGGCTAATTGCTAAAATCAACTGTTTGCACTGCAGGATAATGATGTAGCCTCTTTCATTCTCAAATGGCCTCAGAGGCTGGGCCAATTCTTGGGCCTTAAGATTCTGGGGAAGATAGGATCAAACGAAGGTTCTCCTGTGGAAGCCTTCTGAAGCAACTAAATGCAACTGTTTCAGGAGAAATGTGAAATAGTAACCAAGTCCCCGTATCCACAGCAAATCACAGGTCTTGGCTACTCTGGATCATCTCCAATCCATAGATCTCTGTCCTCAAAACTGTGGAGGAGGGAAAAAAAATCAAGGTATAAATCCACACATATTTCATAGTCAAAACTGGTACAATCCTTGTGGCAATCAGGTTTCCATTATCTAATAAAGTTGAAAAGATGCATATACTATTACCAAGTAATCCCTCTGCCAGTTATACATCTTAGAGAAACTCACGCACATATGCAACAGGTGTACAAGAATGTTCTTAGCAGCACTATTCACAACAGCCAAAACCAGAAAGCAATCCAAATATCCATTAGCAGTAAAATGTATAAATAGGTGTATATGTGCACATGTGTCTATACACACAGGCACAGAAGTAATTACCATAAAAGTCAAGTCAGGATAAATGGTTACCTCTGGAAAAGAGAGAGGATTACGAGTGGAGGCTTCCGAATAACTTCCAATGTTCTATGTTTGGTTCGGGAAGGTTCTTTTATGGGCGTTTACTTTATAAATATTCACTTTAGTGTACATTTACATTTTCCACAACTTTTGGTATTTTTGTTATATTGCACAATTTAAAAATACTTTTTTAAAAAAGGAAGAATCCAGGGCCTTCCTATGGAATTCCCTTAAAGCATGTGTTCTCAACCTTTCTGAGATGATGAATAATACTATATAAAAAGCATCTACCTCTCTCTATAGAAGCTATAGGGGGACTGGCTAACATATCCATCTGCAGTAGGATTTTTAGAAACACACACATGGGCAAGCCAGGGTCCTACAAGCAGTACCATTTCCCTTGAAGTTTCTAAGAGCAGTTGTTTAAGTCCCTCCAAAGACAGAAATCAATATAGAATGCTATCTTAGCTCCCTGACATTCAAGATTTTACCACAAGTCCTTTCTTGGCCCAAACCCTGGTTATTGCCCCCGCCCCCCCAAAAAAGGGCAAAGACAGAGACAACGACAAAACTGAGAAAAACAAAGCCAAGGCCATCCAAGGAAATCTGCTGCTAAACTGGTTAAGGGCAACAACTCATGTTAGCCATTGCTGCTTTCATTCCCTAAATCATATTCCTGCTGTGAAAATCTCCGCTCCTTTGAATTTCAGTGTCCTCTGTCTCACAGCTATACTCACCCCTTCCACAAAATACAACACCTTCCTCATCTTCCTCTCCACTCTTTTTATCACCTTTAATCTTCCGCAGTATCTTTGATGATCCCATGGCTAACTTGTCCATCACCCCAGCTTCACCGTCCTTTGACCTCCTCTGCTCCAACAACTGACTGATCATCCAGAACTACTTATCCTCTGATAATGTTAAACTCCTATAATCTACTCCGACCACAATTTCTTTTCTGCCATATCACCTTGTTACTTCTACTTTTTAACCTTTGAAATTTCTATACAACTTCTCCCACATCCACATATATATTCACACAGCTTCTCTTTCTCTGGATCCACAGAATCTTCCTGAGAATATACTTTTCCCTGATGAGACTAGATCCCTGGTGAGACTAGAACCTGAACAAATCTCATCAGTAATCTCAACAATTTATTAGCCCCTCAAACCCTCCACCCCCCACAATCATCATGACCACATTCACAGTCTAAAATCAAACCCAGTGTTTGCCTTCTTTACTCCTACTTCTTGGCAGCTGAACACCTAGAAAAAAGGACAAAACTACAAACACTTCATTCCCAACCTAGATAGGTGTTCATTACTGCCCATCAATCTTCTTTCACTCCCTAGAAGAATGCAAAGTTTCCTCCTCTTTCCTCTAGCCCCTGGCCATCTCCTCTTACATTCCAGAATGCCCTTACTACCTTATTCATATAGGATATAGGGGCACAAAGAAAGAAACTCTATTTTTGCTTTTCCAAAACCATAAAAATTAAAAACATCCCTTTCTGACTCTCCTTAACACCAGTGTCAGAAGTGATGCCCCTTCTCTTGTTCGTGGCCAGTACTTCATACGTTCTCTACACATCTTTTCCACATTTTGCTTCACCAGTTATCCCCTTTCTCTATTATTTTCAACCTCTGTTTTTATCAGCTCCTCTACTGCAGAACACATAAACATGTTCAAATCACTCATCCTAAAAATATACATATACCACCCATTATCTATTTCACTTTTCACAGACAAGATCTTTGACATTAAAGTCTACACTCATTCATTCCATGAACACTTTCACCAATTATATTATTAGTCCTCTGCACATTAGTCTTCACTAACACTGATCCATACATATTCACTACTCTGGTTTCCTCTAAATCTCTAATGTAACAGGACCCTCTCAGTCTACATCTTATATAGCCATGTACAGGAATTTCACTTTTATATTTTAAAAAGTTGAAAACAAATAAAAAAGTTTAAGACAGTACTCTTAAAAAAACAAACACAATACATGTTCATTAGTATACAACAGTGCCTGACACACAAACACATAAAAGAAGATAAGTATCTTCAATTATCATTCCACTCTCCCAGAAATAACTGCTAAGGCTACATTCCAACCTCCAGGAGAAGCTGAGCAATCATCTCACTCCTTATCATATCCCTAAATCCCATGAAGAAGAGGAATTCTCAAATTACTCAAGGATACACAACTGGGCTTCAGTGTGAACTGGTGGAGCTTTGAAGTGAAAGTCCACAATAAACAAAAGTTCTCATGGGGTCTGTTAAAGAAAAAATTATCCTGACACTTGTTAAAATGGTAAGATTAAAAGGACTATTGTGATAGGTGTCAAGACTATTGCAATAGGGAAAAGAAAATGGATTCCACTCTGAATACAGTAAAGACAGCTGGGAATCCACAGCCAAGGAGTAGATTTGGGTGGGGATGGCAGGGGCGGGGCTTAAAACATCAAGATTCTTGGGACACCTGGGTGGCTCAGTTGGTTAAGCAGCTGCCTTCGGCTCAGGTCATGATCCTAGCGTCCTGGGATCGAGTCCCACATCCGGCTCCTTGCTCAGCAGGAAGCCTGCTTCTCCCTCTGCCTCTGCCTGCCACTCCGTCTGCCTGTGCTCGCTCTCTCTCTCTTGTGTCAGAAATCAAGGAGGGGCTAAGTGGGTGAAGGGTATTAAAGAGGGCACTTGTGATGTGATGAGCACTGAGTGTTGTATGTTAAGTGATGAAACACTGAATTCTACTCCAGAAACCAATATTGCACTGCATGTTAACTAACTAAATTTTAAGTTAAAAAAAAAAAAGCAAGGAAGTCAAGATCTAATGAGATCATGTAAAGGATACAGGAGCCAAAAAGAAAAGTCTAATTTCTAAAATGACAGTCTGAGCATCAAAAATCAATCACAGTGGATCCATACAATAAAACACATAAAAATCCATGAATTCCTAATAATATTAAAGAAAACAATGAAAGTCTCTAGGAAACCAACCCCTTACTCTGATAAGTAAAAAAAGAAAAAAAGGGCTCTCACCTTGACTTTCTTTTTATAAGTTATATTTTGGAACAAAAAAAAGAGTTGATAAAAAAAAGTCTTTTTATATAATAATTTCAGCTAATAAATGCAGAAGGATTGATTAAATTAGACCACTTTCTTTCAACTACTACTGAAATTATGAATTTAGACAATTATCTTCAATGGCTGCTAAAATCAACATGAGAAAGGTTGGTAGGAAATACTACAATGGAGAGATCAGGCTGACAAAACCTGAAAACACAAATCAACCCCAGAATCAGTTAAAAAGTTAAACCAGGTATGATGAAATACAATAGAAAGTGCATATCACTACCTGCAATGATTTTTTTCCCTTAAAAAATAATTGAAGGGATGCCTGGGTGGCTCAGTCGATTAAGCACCTGCCTTTGGCTCTGGTCATGATCCCAGCATCCTGGGATCCGAGTCCCACAGTAGGTTCCTTGCTCAGGCGGGAGCTTGCTTCTCCCCCCCCCCCACCTCTCACTCCCCCTGCTGTGCTCTCTCTCTCTCTCTCTGACAAATAAATAAATAAATAAAATCTTTAAAAAAATAATTGAAACTGAATCTAATCAAGCCTCTAGTTCTAAATGCCAGTGAACAGAAACATGCAGATGGGAAAACAAAATGAATACCTCAAGGAAGCAATCATCTAAATCCATTTGTTGATAGGATAGATGACTTAGTTTCTCTAATAAACCAATGGTCTTTAAAATAAAATGTAGGGGGTGACTATAGATAGTTAGGAAAAAAATACTTAAAAGAAAAATATCTAATGTCAATAAGCAGTAGCCCTTGGTTAGATATCGATTTAACAAAACCAACTATAAAAATACATCTTTTATTAATACCTTTTTAAAGACTTATTTATTTATTTCAGAGAGAGAGAGACAGCACACACGTATGTGTGAGGGTGGAGGGACTAAGGAAGAGGGAGAGAAAGAATGCTGAGCCCCACAAAGGGAACCAGGCATGATATCATCCCCTGAGATCATGACCTGAGCCGAAATCAAGAGTCAGACGCTTAAATGACTGAGCCACTCAGGTGCCCCTAAAAAGACATCTTTAAGACAGTCATGGAAATTTCAATATGGACTGGGCATTAGATAATATAAGGAATTACTGTTAATCTTATTAAGTATAATGGTATTGTGGTTACTTAATAGAATGCACTTAAGAGTTAGAGATGTGGGGCGGTTCAGATGGTTAAGTGTCTGCTTTGGGCTCAGGTCATGATCCCAGCAGCTGGGACCAACCCCAGCGTCAAGCTTCCTGCTTAGCATGGGGAGTCTGCTTCTCCTTCCCCCTGCTCTTGCTTGCTCTCTCACTCTCTCCCTCTCAAATAAATAAATAAATAAGATCTTTAAAAAAAAAGCTAGTGATGGATAGTGAGTTATTTACCGATATAATGATATAATGTCTGGGATTGCTTTAAAATACCCAGTGAAAAAAAGCAGGTGAGGAGAAAAAAAATCAAAGGCAACTGGCCAAATGTTATTAATTGTTGAAGATGAGAAATGGATACATTCTGGTTTATTTTACTATCCTCTACTTTAAATATATTTGAAAATTTCAGTAAAAAATGAAAAAAGAAGACAATGTCAGGGGTTGCAACTGGCTCCTTCCAAACTGGACAGTTTGAGCAACAGAAGAAATGATGACTGCAATGGATTGAAAAGTACTAAATATATAAATAGCCACAAGTTCAGCAAAATAGAGAAAAGAACAACAAAGACATCTCAAAAAATATAAGTATACTTTAATCTAGGTTGGGTGATGGTTTTAAAAACCAGCTATAAGACCTATATTTCACATTTTATAATTAACAGTTTCCTCACCAGGATTTCTTCCTCTTTATTATTTGATTTTTACCTTTATTCTATTTTTATTGTGCTGTGGGCTTTATTCTTTTGTGTTTGATATCATACACATCATCTTTGTGTATGATATCATACACATCATCTTTGTGTATGATATCATACACATCATCTTCAGTGATAAGAGCATGGGATTTCATATTACAGAACTATGCATTTGAATATGAACAGCCTTTGATGGAGATTCCTTAAGGAATTAAAAATGGAGCTACCCTATGACCCTGCAATTGCATTACTGGGTATTTACCCCAAAGGTACAGATGTAGTGAAAAGAAGGGCCATATGTACCCCAATGTTCATAGCAGCAATGACCACAATCGTCAAACTGTGGAGGGAAGGAACCAAGATGCCCTTCAATAGATGAATGGATAAAGAAGACATGGTCCATATATACAATGGAATATTATGCCTCTATCAGAAAGGATGAATACCCAACTTTTGTTATCAACAGGGACGGGACTGGAGGAGATTATGCTGAGTGAAATAAGTCAAGCAGAGAGAGTCAATTATCATATGGTTTCACTTACTTGTAGAGCATAAGGAATAACATGGAGGACATTAGGAGGAGGAAAGGAGAAGTGAATTGGGGGAAATTGGAGGGGAGACGAACCATGAAAGACTGTGGACTCTGAGAAACAAACTGAGGATTCTGGAGGGGAGGGGGGTGGGGGGTTGGAAGAGCCTGGAGGTGGGTATTAAGGAGGGCACATATTCCATGGAGCACTGGGTGTGGTATATAAACAATGAATCTTGGAACACTGAAAAAATAAAATCAAAAACAAAAACCAAAAAACAGCCTTTGAAGCTTTATGATTAAATTTCTTTTTTTAAAAAAGATTTTATTTATTTGACAGAGAGAGAGGTCACAAGTAGGCAGAGAGAGAGGGGGAAGCAGGCTCCCCGCTGAGCAGAGAGCCAGATGCAGGGCTCGATCCCAGGACCCTGAGATCATGACCTGAGCCGAAGGCAGAGGCTTAACCCACTGAGCCACCCAGGCGTCCTATGATTAAATTTCTTAACTAAGTATTAAAAAAATTTCTTAACCAAGTATAATTCCTTTCCTTTCATATAAAATGGAAGAATATGTACATCTTTAGTTTTTTTTATTAGATATGTATATATTTCCTGATGAAAAATAGACTCTTAGTAAATACTACTTGTCTTCTTTTTTAAAAAACAAGAAATACCAGGGGTGCCTGGGTGGCTCAGTGGGTTAAAGCCTCTGCCTTCGGCTCAGGTCATGATCCCAGGATCCTGGGATCGAGCCCCGCATCCGGCTCTCTGCTCAGCACGGAGCCTGCTTCCCCCTCTCTCTCTGCCTGCCTCTCTGCTTACTTGTGATCTGTATTTGTCAAATAAATAAATAAAATCTTAAAAAAAAAACAAGAAATACCAGCTATAAAAGGCTAATTGGGGAAAAAAAGGAATTTGAGAATGGTTAGGTATTAGAAGGTATTAGTAAATTATTCTTAATTTTTCTTGGTAACATAATGGTAATTAAATTATTTACAAAAAATATTCGGAGATGAACGAGATATTTAGGGGTAAAGTGCCATGATCCATGCTCCTCAAACTGATCTACTAAGTGGTATCTCAATCAAAATGTCAAGAAGCATTTTTGTGAAAATTGACAAGCTGATTCTAAAATACATATGGAAATGCAAAAGATCAAGAATAACTAGGTATTATTGAAGAAAGAGAACAAAACTGTAGGACTAAATGACTATATATAAGATATATTATAAAATGACATTATGATAGTGGTACTTATAGAAGAATAGAGAAATAAACCAAACAGAAAGGAATTCAGAAACAAACCAACATATATAATCTAGTCATTTGATTTATGAAAAACACGACTCTATACAAGGGAAACAATGATCTTTTCAACAAGTGATAATGGGTTGACTCAATGTCCATTTCTTTTTTTTAAAGGTTTATTTATTTATTTAAGAGAGAGAGAGCAAGCATGAGCAGGGGGAGGGGCAGAAGGAGAGGGAGAAGCAAACTTCCTTCTGAGCAGGGAGCCTGATGTGGGGTAGATCCCAGGACCCTGGGATCATGACCTGACCTGGGATCATGATGCTTAAAGCCACTGAGCTACCCAGGTGCCCCTAAATGTCCATTTTGACATACAAAAAGGGGGTGGCTTTACTCATACTGAAATCATACACAAAATCAATTCAAATAAATTGTGAATACAAATGAAAGATTAAACAATAGCACAACACAGAAAAATGTCTTCAGGACTTTGAGAAACGCAAAGACTAACAAAACAAGCACTAGCCATAAAGGGGAAAAACTATGAAACTGAACAATATTAAAATTGAGATATTCAGTTCATCAAAGGATGCCACTAAAAAACTGAGAATGCAAGTAAGTGAGATTTGTAATAAACATATCTAACAAAATATCAACATTCTTTTTTTTAAAGATATTATTTATTTATTTTTGTGAGGGAGAGAGAGAGAGCATGAGTAGGGGGAGGGGCAGAGGGAGAAGCAGACTCCCTGCTGAGCAGGGATTTCCCCATGCGGGGCTTGATCCCAGGACCCTGAGATCATGACCTGAGCCGAAAGCAGACACTTAACCATCTGAGCCACCCAGGCACCCCCAAAATATCAACATTCTTAATATAAAAAGATCTCCTACAAACCAAAAAGATAGTCCAGGAGAAAAAGTCAAAGATTAAACAGGTATTTCACAAAAAGATATCCAGGCCTACAAACATATGAACAGATGCACATTTATCATCAGTTTTGCAAATTAAAATCACAATAAGATATCATTCATAATCACTAGAATGGCTTTTTTTCCCTTCAAAAGCAAAGACAATGACAAGTGATGACAATATTCTAGAGCAAGTGGAACTGTTAAAGATTTATACTGAGAGTTTTATAGTACAGGCATACCTCAGAGACATTGTGGATTTGGTTCCAGACCACCACAATAAAATGAGTGGCACAATAAAGCAAGTAAAATGAATTTTTTGGTTTCTCAGTGCATATAAAAGTTATGTTTACACTGTACTGTAGTCTATTAAGTATGCAATAACATTGCCTAATAATGTATATACTGTAATTAAAAATTTTTCTTAAAAATGCCAACCGTCATCTGAACTTTTGGCAAGTCATCACTACTGATCACAGATCACTATCAACAAATACAATAATAATGAAAAAGTGAAATATTGCAAGAATTACCAAACTGTAACATAGAGACATCAAGTGTGCAAATGTTGGAAAAATGGTGCCTATGGATTTGTTCGACTCAGGACAGCCACAAACCTTCAATTTGTAAACAACAACAAAACAGTCAAAACAGTATCTACAAAGTACAACAAAGCAAAGTGCAATAAAACAAGGTGTATCTATACAACCACTGTGGAAAACCAGTTGACATTATCTACTAAAGCAAATCATGTACATAATCTATAATTCAGCAATTCTACTCTTAGGTATATGCCCAAAAGAAATGTGTACATATATTACCTAAAGACATGTACTTGATTACTCACAGTATTATTTACAGACTGGTAATGGAAATAAACAAAATATCCATCTACTATGATATATTCAAACAATGGCATACATAGCAGTGAGAATGAAGGAATTACCACTGCACCCAATAATGTGGATGAATCTCAAAAACAATATCTTTTTTATAAAAATTTTTATTTACTTTTTGAAAGTGAGACAGAGAGAGAAGCAGACTCATCGCTGAGCAGAGAGCCCAATGCAGGGCTCCATCCCAGGACCCTGAGATCAAGACCTGAGCCAAAGGCAGACGCTTTACCGACTGAGCCACCCAGGTGCCCCTTAAAAAAAACTATAAAGAATTTATCAAACTCAATACCCAAAGAACAAATAACCCAATCAAGAAATGGGCAGAGGACATGAGCAGACATTTCTGCAAAGAAGACATCCAGATGGCCAACAGACACATGAAAAAGTGCTCCACATCACTCGGCATCAGGGAAATACAAATTAAAACCACAATGAGATATCACCTCACACCAGTCAGAATGGCTAAAATTAACAAGTCAGGAAATGACAGATGCTGGCGAGGATGCGAAGAAAGGGGAACCCTCCTACACTGT